>JARFJB010001859.1:287500-350000 GCA_036346205.1 Vesta saturnalis | reverse complement strand
TTGCGGTTTTGTCTAAATAAATAATTGTAATTCCTTTTTTTGAATATATTTTATTTTAGTATTTATTTTTTAAAAGACAATATGAATATGACACTTATTTTGTTATAAGTATTGGTAAATTTATTCGACAAATTAAGATAAATTGTTTATCTAAAAAATCAAAGAACTTAGTCGCTATTCTCGTTTGCTGAATCGCTCTCTCTGATACATTTTGGACAACTAGTTTTAACAACAGAATGGGTCTTGCACACAAAGTCGTTACATGTATCGCATTTTATAGTCGTGTTTTTATTTTTGGATCTGCCATACGTGACACAACGTCCTTTTCTTTTTAGGTCAGGTTCTACTTCATTGGCTATTTCTGCTTTGGATTTGTATTTTGCTAGGGAAGCTCTGATATCCAGGGGAAGTGAAGAAATGTTTGCCCGTTCCGCAAGAAAGGGTCTCATTAGACTCATCGCAAGATTTCTCAAAAAAATTCTTCGTTGCATTTTTGGATTGTTTTCATTAGAACGGTACAAAGTTAATACGTTTATACCAGCCATGTCCATTATAAGGGCCACCTTTTTGTAATTCTCTTTACTGAGTACGAACCACACATCTGATCAACAGTATCAACTGCGCCTTTTGTAGCATTGTAATCTAAAATTATGATCGGCTTTGCAGTCTCTTCATCAATTTCTACTAAATCATGCATAGTTGATAATAAAATAACTGATTTATTTTTCTTTGGAACGTGAGAAACGATTGTAATGTCCTTTTGAAATCCAAAAATGGAAGATTTTACTTCTCTATTCTTGTGAGGCAAAAATTCGGCCGGTAATTCCCTCTTATTTTTTTTTAAAGTTCCCAAAAGTGTTATTTTATAATCTCTTAGTAAAATTCGGGCAAGAGGAACGCTGGTATACCAATTGTCAGTTGTAATATTTCTCTTTGAACCTTTGATAGGATCAACAAGTCTTTTGACAATTTCTGTTGGCGTATTTTACACCTTATATGGCCCCTCCGGTTGCTGGCCGCAATAGATTTCTACATTAGTTATGAAATGTGTTTTCGCATCGCATAATACAAACATTTTTATGCCGTATTTGGCTGGCTTATTCGGTATATATAGAATAAAGCTGCGACGACCGCGAAACGCTTCTAGTTTTTCATCTATTGTTACATATTCCCCCAAGCAATAAATTTCCTCACAATTCGCGACAAATTTACCAAAAATAACTCTGATTGCAGCCAATTTGTCAGTTTGTTTTCGATCTTCCCTGGTATCGCGATCATCAAATCGAATACAACGTAATAAAAATAAAAACCTTTTGTAGGACATGACCTGTCTTGTTATTGCAAATCCACTATCAGGGTCCCACATCTCTTCAACATTGCAATGATTATTCCTTTTAGCGCCTATGAAATACAATAATCCAAGAACTGCCAGAATCTCATTCTTCGTCGTGTTTCTTGCATCACGAGCTCTTTGGTATCCAATTAAATTTCTTTTGAAATTAATGTAAAGATTAGTATATTTTATAATATCCTCAATAACAAATTCCAATGTAGAAATTTCCGTTGTAAGCCCTTTAGCACCTCATTTTGGTCCGGGGAGAATTTTCAACAAATTCTTGTACCACTTTGTTGTCTTGTCTTTCGCAAAAAAAACATATTATCTGGAACTAATTCATTCTCCGATTCAGATCCCGAATTGCCATTATCCGAGTTATCTTGTTCGGAATTCGAATCATGATCACTTTGAGCTACAATTTCTTCCTCTTCCGATAAATCTTCATCTTCATCTTCAATTGGTAGTTCATCTTCTGATGAATCTTCGTAAACACATTTGAACAACTCTTCATCGGTTAAGTATTTTCTGGCCCTACAATAAACAAGAATATACTAATAATTTAGTACATAGCCCTATTAAATACTTCAACAACAAAAAAAAACATAAATTCCAACAATAAGAAAAAAAAAAAAAAATAAAACAACTTATATGATCAGGCGCGCGGCGCACTCCGTGCGCCAGTCACAGAAGGTCCGTGAAGAAAATATTTTAACACGTACAAGTTTGGTTTTAAAAGTACACAACCGTATCAACCTAAGCAGAAGGGTCTACTGCAGGAATACCTGAAGCGTTGGAGAAAACGAGAGAGACGAGAGAGACGAGAGAGACGAGAGAGACGAGAGAGACGAGAGAGACGAGAGAGACGAGAGAGACGAGAGAGACGAGAGAGACGAGAGAGACGAGAGAGACGAGAGAGACGAGAGACGAGAGACGAGGAGAGAGCGAGAGAGAGACGAGAGAGAGAGACGAGAGAGAGAGACGAGAGAGAGACGAGAGAGACGAGAGAGAGAGAGACGAGAGAGACGAGAGGAGAGAGACGAGAGAGACGAGGAGAGAGAGAGAGAGGAGACGAGAGAGACGAGAGAGACGAGAGAGAGGACGAGAGAAGAGAGAGTGACGAGAGACAGACGAGAGAGACGAGAGAGAGAGACGAGAGAGAGACGAGAGAGAGAGGAGACAGAGAGAGACGAGAGAGAGACGAGAGAGACGAGAGACGAGAGAGAGACGAGAGAGAGAGAGGCGAGAGAGAGGAGAGACGAGAGAGACGAGAGACGAGAGAGACGAGAGCGAGGAGAGACGAGAGACGAGAGAGACAGAGCGAGAGAGAGAGACGAGGACGGAGACGAGAGAAGACGAGAGAGACGAGGGAAGACGAGGAGACGAGAGAGACGAGAGAGACGGAGAGCGAGGAGACGAGAGGAGAGAGAGACGAGAGCGAGAGAGAGACGAGGAGACGAGAGCGAGGACGAGAGAGACGAGAGGGACGAGAGAGCGAGAGAGACGAGAGGGACGAGAGAGCGACAGAGACGGAGAGAGAGAGAGGACGAGAGAGACGAGAGAGACGAGAGAGGCGAGAGAGACGAGAGACGAGAGAGAGGACGAAAGAGACGAGAGAGACGAGAGAGACGAGAGAGGAGAGACGAGAGAGACGAGAGAGACGAGAGAGAACAGAGAGACGGAGAGCGAGAGAGACAGAGAGACGAGAGAGACAGAGAGAGAGAAGAGAGAGGCGAGATGAGGAGAGAGGGAGGACGAGAGAGACGGAGGACGAGTGAGAGAGAGACGAGAAAGTGAGAGAACGAGAGACGTAGAGAGACAGAGTGACGATGAGACCAGAGAAGTGAGAGAGACCAGAGAGGCGATAGATAGAGAGTGATTAGAGAGAGGCGAGATTGGTGAGAGAGAAGCGAGAGAGAGAGAGGGTGATATGAGAAGAGAGGAAAACGTGAGAGAAACTAACGTCATCAGGCCGATACGTAGTAAATAATTGGCGCGACTGAAGATTGTAGTTTATTTGAGTATTGGCCGTGTGTCGTTTAAAATATTACACATATTACGAAAATATATTTACACGTCGTTCATACTAATACACTTCAGGGTAATGGCTGTATTTCAGGTATAGTTTGTTAGTCTTGGCTTACCTACAAAGAAAACTAAACTGGAAAACCAAATTCTACACCGCGTTGCTAAGATCTACCTTTAAAAACAATATAAGCAGAGTGTCTACTAACTGGTCTCGCACTTTTGTTCCACAGTCGTCCGCGTTTTACAGCAAAACTATCTGCACCCATTTTTGTCATCAGAGCGACTAGCAGAATAGCCGATTTTGCGGTCTTCGTACATAAACTAATCTTATCGAACCACTTTACGAAAATTGGCTGGACAAAATGTTTGGTTAAGTCAACCCTGTATGTACTCACTTTACAGATTATTAAATATATTTGAGAATGCAATTTTGTTCGGGCTGGCAATGCTAGAACGGCATTCTCAACTTGTTTTTTAATTAATTTTAGATTTTTTGGTTTGAAGGTCGATTATCTCAAGAAGTATTCGATCTATCAAGAATTCGATCATCCAAATTTCAAGTTCGGTTCAAAAATTGACTTTATGGTGCGAAATTACGCTTCCTCCCTTTAGTGTTTAGATATCGTTTAAGTTATAAAACAACCTTTATTAACTTAATTGAAAATTCAAAACTACTGGAATCTGAATTATGGTTATGAAATGTTAACAAATGCTTTTTGTCTCAAAGTATGGTATTGGTTAGCTTTAGGCAATATAAAAACGACTGATGAATAGGTGCAAAAATATGTAGAAAATTAACTATTTCTTTTTTAATTTAACTTTTCCTTTTCATAGATTTAACCCGGGGGTGGTCGCTAAGGAAAGTGTAACGCCAGTGGTCGTACGTAGAGCATTTCCCTCACATACAGAATTCTAGTTATTTTTGGTAATGTTTCATGTTTCTTTTATCTCTAGTTTATAGACTTACCTTTATTTTAATTAAATATAAAGTTATGCTCTTATTATAATGAAAAATAATAAATTTTCGTGAACTACCCATATTTATTCAGCTAAAAAACAACAAACAAACACTAATTAAACATGTTCTTCATCATCATTATTTACACTACAGTTATTGCACATGTATCTAGTATGTTCTGTACAGATCGATCTCTCACAGTTTATACAACGTTTCTTTGTTTTTCTATTTTTTCTTCTATGACACATATAACACAATCCCTCTACTTCTTGAGAGTTTTGATTGTTTGGCAATTCTATTCCAGCTATTTTTGCTACTGTGTTTCGCAAATTTGGTATACTTGATCGTTTCATCAAATAAGGTCGCATTAGGTCTAAAGCCAGTGTTTTCAGAAATATCCGTCTAGCCATTGTTTTGTTATTATTTTCCCTAAATATTATCTGACTATTTATACCTGTGATATTCAGGATAGAAAAAAATATTGTCAAAGGCCATCTACAGCTTATCCTTGATACAGAATACAGAGTCTTCAGTTCATCCACCACATCCACTCCTCCCTTGGTTAAGTTATAAAAAGTTACAGCTTCTGGTTACATTGGCTCGCATGTTTCTGTGTCAATTTTATCATCAGAATGTAGAGTGGAGAGAATCAAAACAGTCTTGTTTTTTTTTTTGGCATATACGAAACCAATACACCTTCTTTTGAAAACCGAACATGCTGCATCGAGGAGGTCTAATTTTCGTATTCAGGAATAAGGGAGGAACTCCTCTTTTGTTTTTTCTCAATGTTGCGACAATCGTAGTTCTTTGTTGCAATAAATATTTGGCCAGAGATACAGATGTAAAATAATTGTCTGTCGTGATATTTCTCCCTGTATTCAAAATATGTGCGGTCATATGTTTTACAACACTACTGGCGCTGGTATCAACCTTGTGAGGTCCATTGGGTTGTTTTCCAGCATATATTTCTAGATTAGATGTGTAAAACGTGCGAGCATCTACCAATGCGTAAATTTTTAACCCATACTTCGCTGGTTTGTTAGCAATGTAAATGCGAAAAGGCATCTGCCGCGAAATGTTTCCAACATTTCATTCACGGTAGTGTATTCACCAACGGTATAGTTTAGTTTACAGCGAGAAACGAATCCATCAAACACTTTTCTTACAGCAGCTAAATTATCTGTAGCTTTTCGTATGTTTCTGTCATTGACGTTATCAAACCTTAGCGCTCGTAATAACAGGTAAAATCGTCTCATAGTCATGGTCGCTCTAAAACAATCAGGAGAGGTTCCATCATCAACCCAAAGCTCTTGAATGTTTACATGTTGAGCTTTTTTTATTCCAGCCATATATAAAAGACCCAATAAGGCACAAATTTCATCGAAGTTAGTATCGCTACAGTCTCTTTCGCGACTATACTTTTCACGAAGTTTACTAAGATATACATTAGTGTTATTTACAATGTCTTGAATAACGTCATCTGGCAAAAACAATTTCCAACAATCAATCGCAGTTTTTGCATTTTTCGCCATACTGGTTACTCCAGGAAGATGTGTTATTATTTTACATCGTCTGGTACGAACGTTAGGTCGACTAGGATGCATCCTCCAACGTGTAAGTTTATCTTTACCTAGATAACTAAAAACTTCATCATTGTGTTCGCTATCAGAATCATTAGAATCTGTTTGATCACTATCCGTCAAATGTTCACTGTGTTCACTTTCATTATCTGTATCTTCAGAGTCAGTATCACCTAGATAATCACTTGCCACTTTGTCACCACCACTTTGATGTGCTTCTTGTAACCATTGGTGAATTTCTTCTAAAAATATAATACGTAGCTTATAAACACACACCGAAAAAAAATAGTGCAAACTTACCTTGATTACGCTGTAATAATGCTAATTCTACAAGATGCCTCCCTCGACTCACGTTTGTGAACAAAAATAACAATCGAAAACAACGTCTACTTTCTAAATAGATTGCCTTAGTACTAACAAATATTTTAAAATAAGTTAAATATTGTATACACCTACAACTTTAAATCCTTCTAGGAATTTACCTGAGTTTGTACGTACAGTTTTATACAAATAAGTACAGTTATATGCGCCACAAAGAATAATCGTTTTAAAGGAAAAAATGCAAACGCCATTGTCGCACGATGAGAGAAACCCTCACACATAGCGCAGAGTGTTAAGGGGAAATTAATTATACAAAAAGTATGTAACATACGTACTTAAAATTTGTACAGTATATACTCTAGCATTAAAAACTCAGCTAGAAAAAAAATCAATGTCTTAAATTAAGACATAAGAAAAATAAATCATATTTAGAAAGAACGTGAGAGAAATGCTCATAGCGCGACCACTCACGGGTTAAAGAAACATTGCATTTACTTTTAGATTACTTGCAATCATCAACATTAATCGTCGCTCAAAATTTCAATATCTTCATATTTTAAAATTTAAATTACATCTAATCAATTTATGTAATAAATTACAATAAGAGAATATTCCAAAAGTCGGTATATGTATAATCGTATAGTAAATGAACACCCGTTGTGGTATAGCAGGACATAGCTTATTGGAGCAGGAAATTTTGATGTAGATGCTAATGATCTCATGTCACGGTATATCCGGGCACAGTCAACTTGATTATGCGATTGTACTTTGTTGCATATTTATACTTAAGTTTGAAGAGTATTAGAAATCATGTCATTTTCTTATTAATTTAATGGGACTAATTGTGGACTCAAGAATGTTATAAGAAAATAACGTTAGTTTTGTTAAACGACTGGGTTACATATAACTTCTTAATGTGTACTACGATTTTTATAACCAGATAAGTAAGTAATCCTGGTTACTAAATATACTTTACAACTGGAATTTTAATTAGAAAATAATTTATAATTGTTTTGGTATTTCGGACTTATTTGTTGACATTTAAAAAAGACTCCGATTGTATTATAAGTCTATTATTTCGTATTCGATTAACACTTGATCAGAGTAATTAAAATAAAATTTATAAGGCAACATGATACTAAAGAAATAAAAAATTTAATTCCCAGAGATATTTTTCTAGATTTTACCACCAAACTGAATTATACAATGATGTTTTTCGCGGAATTAAAGAACATTAATAAATTTGGAAACCCACCTTAAACTTCGTTAATGGGAAATATAAACGGCAATAACCCTAAATGGTTTATCAATGCAACTGATGTCAAATTTCCATCTGAAATTCAAAATGTTGTGGTCAAAAACATAGCTAAAATACACCCTTACTTTACACAAAAATATTATTCTCCTTATTAATTCATGTAAAAGTTATTTTATCTACTAATATAATTTACGCGATCGTACTGAACAACTAAGAGCTGAAATTACAAACATTATAACGAATGATTTACACAAAGAAATCGGATTGAAAGCCCAAAATTAAAAAACAAGATGACTGTGGTTTCTGATCCATCATTGGAACATCCACGGTATCTGGTTTAATTTTAATGCTGTTCATCAACATCTTGAACAACAACCTGACATTTTGTTTCTATTTTAAACACAAGTCTCCTCTGAAAGCCCTGATTCACCCGACTTGCAATTTCTCCAATACAATCTTCACTTTGACTTTCTATGTAAAGGTGCAGTGTGCGCCCATCTTAAGGACAACATGGCTTGCAAAAGGATTTATTTATTCTTTGGAGAATAAAAAACTCGACGTGATCTGGTTTAAACATTCTGCTCTTAATTTGTGAAATTCTACTGCTGCATTTGTAGGTCTCTTAATGACAGTAACTTTCAAGACTTCTTCGATTCCCTTAGTTTGAAAATTGGATACTTTCTGTCTCAGTTTCCATCACGCGATATCGTAATTTTAGGAGATTTCAATGTTCATAATTCTAATTGGTTCCAATATTCATCTACTACTAGTCCTGCTGGTTATAGTGCAGGAACAATTGCTATTTCATGTGATCTCACGCAAATGATTTCTGGACCCACAAGAATTCCTGATAACCCTAACCATACTCCACTTCTTCTAGATCTCATTCTTACATTAAATCCACTTGTTTATATTAACTTCGTTCTTTTACCACTAGGTTTATCGCTGTATTCTCTAATAGATGTAACTTCTACTGTCTCTAATTCTCCTGTTTCGCAAAACTGATAGAATGATAAAACCTTGTGGTGTTTTAAGTCTGCTACATTGAGTAATTTACGGGATTTCTTTGCAACCTTTGCATGACGTGAATATTGTTTTACGGCGTCCTCATCTTCGGACATTGCTTTTCCAGTATCTGAAGTCATCCTCATGGGCATAAAGTTATACATTCCCAAAAAACAAAATCGTATATGTCATTCTCGTTCCCAACCCTGGCTCAATAAAGCTTGTGCATATGCAATATATTTTAAAAATAAATTTTATACTAAAGGTAAATCTAATAAAACGGTGAAGGGTCATACAGAATACGTTGAAGTTAGAAATGCCTGCAAAATGCAATGAACTAGCTACATCTCCTTTGGGCATTCGTAAATTTTGGTCTTTCGCTAAAGCCATCAGTAAAAACTTTGGTTCATCTTCATTTCTCCCCATAATATCCTTTGACGGATCTTTAGTTACTGATTCTGTAGACAGTTCCAATCTTTTGTGGATTTATTTGCATCAGAATCGTGTTTTAATGATTCTGGAAAGGATATGCCCCTAGTCATACCTTTTGAAACCAATCCATTTTCGGTACAAGCTCCTAGAATTGATCATCCTCATACTTGATCTCAATAAGTTAGCTGGCCCAGACAGCATCCCAGTTATTGCCTTAAAGAAATGCTTCCCCAAACTAGTACCAGTCCTATCTAAGCTCTATTAGATCTCTATGTCATCTGGGTAATTTCCCTCATCATGGTAGTTAGCAAATGTTCCACCTATTTCCAAAACTATGGAAAAATCAATCAATCGTCAACTGCTTTCTTTCCTTGAAACTAATAATCTCTTTAGTGACCAACAATATGGTTTTAGGCAGAATCGTTCAACAGGTGATCTACTTTCATATTCCAAATTTGGAATAATACATTAGAACGTTCCGGTGAAATAGTTGTAGTCGCTTTAGATCTCAAAATCATTTGACCAAGTTTGTCATAAGCGTTTACTTGTCAAACTATCGTCGTTTGGGTTAAATGATACGCTTAACAATTGGGTTCCTGGTTTCCTTGGCAATGAACCAATACGGTCGTAGTTGATGGCTTCTTTTTTCTACATAAATGATCTTATTTCGACTAGCCCGGCCCATTGCTTTGCTGACGACAGCACTCTTCAGTGTAGTTAATCTCAGTCTGCTCATGATAGTAACCCACGTTTTATCTCAAATCAAGTCCGTAAAGCTGAAATAGAATTGCAATCAACAAACAGTATCATGGGTTAACCATCTTCTGTCAGCTACTAAAGCAGTTGCTCGTAAAATAGGCGTTTTGTCCTTTACGTTCCGACCACTCTTAGTGTAATGTAAGGCCCAAATTCGTTCTCATCTAGTATATAATTCTCATAATTGGTGCTCCCCAATACGCTCTCGATATCATTGATCGTATTCGAAAAAGAGCAATCGTTTTAGTTTCTTCCTTGTATTATCGGTATTACAATGTCTATTGCCCTGCTAACTTACATTCTTTGATATCCTGTCGGATTATCTTTGCTAGAAATACTCGGTTTGCTAGCTCACTTCAGCAATATGCAGTACAAATCTCAACTCGTCGTACCAAATGGGCGCAATACAACTTTCTCTGCTCAGCTTCTAAACTCTGGAATGATCTCACTAGTTCCTGCTTTCCTCCCACTTATGATGTGATGTAATGTAGCTGGTCATAGGCATCTCAATTCAATATTCCCCTATCCATCCCCCTAAATATTACTGAGTACTTTAGAAGGATATACCAACCTTAGCCTGTGTAGGACAACCATTATTAAAAAAAAAGGATTGTTCAATAATGATACAAACAGTTTGGAACGTAAAAATAGTATTTTTATAGAAACACTGCTAAAAACTTATACACTGACAAATCTTTGGTATTATGGTTTCCCAAAGATTAATAAACAAAACATCCCTCTTCTGACATGGAAACCCCAAATCATAAACTTGCCTAGTACATAGCAAGTATACTATCAATATTCTTTAAAGGTATCATTTATGCGATAAAGCTAAAGGTTCGTTCACTTTCGCTAACACGATGAATAATTTCTAATTAGCACCTGACTATATCATTATTTCTGTAGATGCAGTCTCAATGTTCAACTATCGATTCCAGTACTCCTAAATATTTTTGGTCCTTCATTAACTCTAAAAATGGTAATTCTAAAATTCTAGGTAAAATACGCAAACATGATTTTATGTATGACACGCCACAAGAAATGGTGAATGGATTCGCTGATTACTTCGCTACTGTATATCAAGCAGTTAGAACTGATCCATTTATCTTGCAGCAGTCTGTGAAAAATGTACCCTGTTCTTCAATTAATAAAGTTACAGAGGCTGATTTGTACAATAGTATTCAAAAGTTGGCTAGATTTTCAGTTTCCTTGTTAGAGATTGTCTACAGGTTTAAAAAAAAGTTGCGCGTTTTATTTAATATTTCTCTTAGAGCTTATATCCTCCCAAGTATCTACAACATTGTCCGGGAATGTCCAGTTTTAAAAAACCGAATTTTATCTGAGGATGCATTGATAAACGTGATCAAGTTAACGTGATATACATAGACTTCGCTAAAGCGTTTCTTCGTATTTCATATTCCATCATTATACGTAAATTAAATAACTTCGGGTTTAGTGTTGAGTAGTGATTAGGGGCCGGTTCTGTACCAATTCAAGGCCACTCGTCCTCTGGTGGTGAGAAATGTAAGCTTTTGTATCTCTTCAAGGTCAAACTTTTGGCGGGAAATTTAAATTTTTGGAGCTCGCTAAAAATAGAAATTGCAATGTCATCATCACCATATTACAAGGTCACTCTGCGGTCAAACGTTTTGGCGGGAAATTTGTACGTCTAGGTCAAAAGCTAAAAATAGAAATTGCAATGTCATGAGCATATTACAATTCTTAGAAGTCTAAAAATAGATTATTGACCTGTAAGGGTATCGTATGACATTTCTTAGTAGTATAAAAATAGAATCAATTCATGGAAACAAGAAGAAATTTTTGTCTAAGTTAGCGGTTTTGAAGGATGCGGATTTATAATAAAAGGTTTCCTTGGGTGTGCACGATTAAGTATTAGCAGATATGACGAAAATGGAAGTATGCAAGATAAGAAGCGCAAGAAAAGAACAAGTATTAGCTATTGTTGAGCGAAAGGAGAGGTTGGAGGCGTTGAAACGAAAAATTAAAGATTTAAAAGTAGATTTAGAGGTGTATTAAATAAATAGAAGAATGAGGCAACTTCGAGTTTCAAAATAAAAAAACATTTAAACATATTTGGTATTAATATGTTGTAGTGTTTAAATGAGTTATTGTATTTATATGAAATAAATAATAAAAATTGTGACGTGAGGAGAAGCTTTTAATTTTAAAATGCACAAGCTACCCCTAGTAGGCTATAGAAATATTTTTAACTCTTATCCGGGCAACTGGGGTCCAACGGACCCACGCGGTGTTATACATGGGCATATCTCGATTATTACTTAATTTTTGACAAAATGCCGGTATGGTTTCCATGGAAATAGTATTAATTAAGTTTTCCTTTTGTCAAAAGTGGGAAACTTGATCTAATTTTCAATAAATAATTATTGTTATATAAAACTTACGTAATCGAGCAATGTGAGTCCAATGGACCCTCGCGTGGTGGTTACAATTGATGCATCTCATGTATATAATATTTTCATAATTGATTACATATTTATCAGAATAATTAGCGGATTTGAGAGTTACTTTGTTTTCAAGGCTAATTGTTATGAAAAATGCAATTAGTATGGAATTTTTGTAGAGTAATCTAAGTCATTTGGCAGTTAGATAATGTTCAAGTTAGTCTTTTAGTCATTACCCACTTATGGATTATGAGTAATTTGCTATTAGTGGTGAATTTAGAATATCTATTTGTAATTGTATTTTATTCAAGAATTTGGATTTTATTTTCAAAGAATGTAAGTAGTCTGGAATGTTGGTTATTGGCAAAAAACTTTTAGTTGAATAGTAATTACGTTGAATTTATTTAGTATCCTTCCTTGTTGTGTACATATATATATATATATATATATATATATATAACGAAGCGCAAGTAATGCAAGGACAACAAAGGCAATGTTGTGAAAAATGCTATAAAAATGTTTGTAATCAACATTCTGTCACTGCTATTATTATCTGTAATAACTGCAATAAATAGTTTTCTTTTTTATAATAACGTTTATGTAAGCTTAATTTGTAAATATATTCCAGTAATAACTAAATAGTACAAGAGAGTAATGAAAAAGGTATCTAAAGAAGGTGGGTCCATCGGACCCACACTGTCCGGTTGCGTTACTAAAAATACTTGCCCGGATAAGAGTTGAGGAATCTAGTCTTTTTAAACAAAAAAATCAAATTTTCTTGAAAACGGGCCAGAATTCGCCAAAAATACATTTAAAAAACCCCCCAACACCCCCAGTCGACTTTTAAATGTATCTAACACATGTATCATTATAACATTAGAAAAAGCTGTTAAGTGTAATAATGAAAACGGTAGTACGCATAATAATAAAGTTTTAACCCAGAAATCTTATGTAACTAACAATACTCTCGTGATATTTTGCATAAATTTATATTCACATTTTAAAACTGTACAAAATCAATAAATTGTTAAGGTAAATACTGATGAATACTGATTATTTATTTCGGAAATATTTGGAATATGTTGTTCATCTAAAAAATTCTAACGATTTTTTTATTAAAGAAAGCCTTCCTTAACTGTGAAGTATTGTAGATCACAATTTGATATAAAAAGTATATTTACATTTTTAATATTTTTCAAATTAATTGAGTATCAATGGGAAATGTGATGTAATACAATAAATGTTTAATATATTTGTAAAATATTTGTAATATGTTTTTTTTCTAAAAAAAATTCTAATGATTTTTTTATTAAAGATGGCCTTCAATTTTGAAACAACACACAGCACTTAAAACATGACTTATTTTTTAATTTAGTTTGATTAGGACTCCAAATTTACAATTTTCGATGGAGCGTGGATATTACTGCTTCAAGAATTGTAGGACAATGAACGCAGTTATTTTGCTTTGAAAGCATTGTATGCAGGTGTAAATGCGAACATTCTATAATTCTCTTACTCACCAATTCATATTACAATTTTGAAACGGGATTTGCAAATGTATGAATGCAATTGTGTCATTTGTATTGCATAAATAAATGGCGTAAAGTTTTCAGATTTACATGCTTTTGGGAACTGTTTTGACTTTTATTTAACGCAAGCCTTTTTTTTACTTTTAACTGTACTATATTTTTACACTTGCTTTATATGCATGATATTTTACAGTAAATAAATTTGTAAGGCAACGTGCACTTAAAATTTGCAAAAAAATGACTGCTTTACTTTGATGTAGAAATTTATGCATGAGTACATGAGTAAGTCAGCCTTCTAGATGTTTTCAACTTTTTCCTTAACGTAGATAATTTCACTTTTCTTGCGCAAATTAAACTATCACTCACATTTATTCTAGCTGTAGTAAAATTTCGATGTACCTATGCACTGTTTTCATGAAAACTCGAAATATGAATTATATGTATGTATATTTCCAATAATAATAATACAAGGATGTTTTTTAGCTGTAGTAAAATTTTTAGGATAAATAATAAACCAAGAAAGTTTAACATTTATTTATTTATTAAAACATAAAAAAATACTTATAACTACAATAAATTATACAAAAAAATACTATACTAAACAAATTATGCAAAAACTTCTTACTTACATATACTAATCTAAAACTATTCACACATCTAAAACAAATTGACTAAACTACGCTATACACACTAATTTAAGTATTTACATCAAAGTCCTCTAACGTACGGAGCACGTTTTCTGTTTTTGCTATACTTATTCTAATTTTTTCTAACTGATGGTTAGTCTCAGATAACTCCACAGTTAGTTGCTCAATGCGAGCGACTCCCAACACCTTACTGTTTGTGTATTCGACCAAAATTTGATGTTACCATCTCACGCTCTTCGTCCTAAATTCTTGCAATGTCGAAGGGCCTTGCGTAAGATGTGTTGGTGGAGATGTTGCAAGGCCCTCCTGGTCATGATCCCGTTGTATGACAGATAGATTCTTCCCCCATATTGGATTTGGCGGAGTGACGGTGGTAATAGTGGTTGTTGCGGTGTGGCAACAACTGTTGTTGCCGGTATAATACTAGAAAAATAATAAATTACATTAGTAATGTGTTAGCCAATACATAAATCAGTAAATGAAAACTCCTTTAAGTAACATACTTACTTTTCAAAATATCGTGAAAAATCCTCCTCCACATCACTGTCTCTGATAGATATGACAGGAATATTTTCATTTGAAGGTGTCGGAAGTGGCTCTGCAAGCTGGTAGCTAAAATATGGTTGCACCAAGATGTCTTGCAGGATATTTGTCTTTTTTTCATTACTAGTTTACTTTTCTTGTCTGTTGAAGCCATCGTGACTACTAGATAATGAATGAGTATTCAAATAAAACTTTAACAGTATATACATGTAAACATGTTAACGTTATCAAAATTGCTTACAAGTGGTAGTGGTTAGTACAATGAACTGACCTGAGCAAGCAAAGTTGACGAATTCCAATGAATGCAGCATAATCTAGAAATGAGAAGGCATTTCGCATGCTGTCAGCAAGGTTAAGTTAATGTATATTCTTAGTAAACGCCACAAAGTGCAATGTACGACCTCTGCAAGCAAAGGTGATGCAGTATAAGCCATGAGAACAGTATTGATGCCAAGGTTAATAGATATTCCCAGTAAACGCTACAAAGTGCAATCTATGCATCTGTCTATGACCACTGAAGCTCTTGCAACAAGTTATAACCAGTTTTGACGTTGAATGCTGGGTTTATATTACTATATAAGCAAATAAAGAGAGTTTTATACCAGTCAGTATATTGCACTCCCGACTAGAATTGCAATTGTATACCTAGTACTTCTATAGTTACTTAAATTATTAATCTTTACATATCAGTTATAATAAATATAAAGTTTGCTTCCATTACTGCATAATCGACAGCGCGTGTGCTTCATATTTTCTTGCGGTGTTGGATACAGTTTTGAAGGTAACTATGAGTAATGGTATACCCAGTAGTAGTGATATTGTCAATGTAACAAGAAGTATTATTCCATTGTTGAAAACCAAAAATGAATTTGTAAAACACATCCGTATAATTAACACTAATATTAAGGTATTGCAAGATATAATTCAAAATAAAACTTATTTAGAGACATGCGAAAATTTGCTTAAACTCGAAAGTAATTTATCATTGTTAAAGTGTTATCTTATAAGAGTTAAACAGTTAAAGAGCGCTTCAGAGAAAACAGGTAGTGGAATTGTCAACATCGCTAAAAAGCGTACACCCAAATTAAGTTGGTACTCTCTAGATTCATGTCTTAATAGTAGGTTACTTACGGGAATTATAGTCAATATAGCAAACATCAAGGAACCTCTTATTTTTTTACAAAATGCATACAATAGTTTTGCACGAAAGGTTAAATTAATGCTAAGGCAATCTATGCTAAAGGTAAATGTCCTTTTGGTCTGCAATTTTATCCACCCTCAAAATCACGTTATCGAGTTGAAGACTTTTACCATAAAAAATTATGCATCAATATTGCGACCAATCTACGTAAGTGGTATAATGAAAACGTTCATTATAAATTACAAAAAAAATTAGAGGAGTCTTTCGAAAGGGATTCCGGTTGGGCATTACATGAAGAATTACATTTAAAGGTGAATATTAATAGCTATGTCCCATTTAGAGGTGGCCAACTTACGCTAAAGTTCCCTACTTCATAACAGTAAAGCATGCGCTAGTAAATGTTAAAAATGACGACGAGCATTGCTGCCTGTGGGACGTTGTTTCGGCACTATATCCCGTGCAACATCATTCAGGTAGATATGAAAATGTAAACTTTCACCATTAACACTCATAATAAAATACTTATCTTTTTTGGGATTTTTTAATGGTGTACTTTAAATTATACAATCTAAACGTTTCGATAACACTTACAGTTATCTTCGTCAGTAGTAATGTTTTTTAAAAATTGTTAAAGATGTAGTAAACAATTTTGTCAAATTTGAAAAATTAAAATATAAACATAAGCCTGCTATTAGTATAACAGTTTGGGAAACATAAAGCCAACAATAAAATTTTTTTTTTAGTAGAGAATAACTAGGTCATAAAATTAAATATTATTAAACTGCCTCAAAGATGACAAACCAGAACACTCTCTACGACGAAAGCTAACAATGTAATTTGCCAGCCAAAAAACACATTTAACAAAATTTAATCGAGTTATGATATAAGTGTAAAGTTGTGAATAACTTCAATTTTAAAATGATAGAAGCATTCACAAATCCAAACATTACATCAAATAAAATAACCCAGTTAAATCTAACAAAGAGATATCTTTATCAATAATTGGAAGTGTTATTAACAATGAAAAGCACAATGCAGAACGTTCTTTGTAATTTTTAATTTCAACTTAATTTTAACTACTTATGTTAAATTATAGTGCTGTGGTAATTTAACATATAATTGGTAAAGCATTTGCTTCAAGGTAATTTAACATAAGTAGTTGAAATTAAATTGAAATTAAAAATTACAAAGAACGTTCTGCATTGTACTCTGGTCTTCTTGTCATTGTACCCATCTTCATACAGTTCTTCGACAATTGATATTATGTCATTCACGACACCTGTTGTATTCCCTGCCAATTTTTCTGCCCACAATACCTCTAGATCACGAATTAGTTCATGTAGATCATTCCAATATTTATATTCAATCGGCCTGTTTGTTAATTCCTTAAAAACATAGCTCCACCTCCCTTGGTTGTGGGTAATGATGATAGCAAGAGTTTGACGATTTGTGTATACTTTTTGCTGTGGCTCCCTCGAATTTGCCCACTTACGTCATAATCTCGCCTTGCAACGTTAGTAGCTTCTAAAATACTTCTATAATCTTTTCTATATTTTTAATTTACTAGATTTAAATTGGGTTCATTCATAATAAGCAGATCATATAAACCTGGAGTCCCTTTATACGTGACATCTTTAATAATCATATCGTTTCCTTTAATTGTAACGGGAGTATTACCAATTGTCCATTTGTCAGTTTTGGTATAATAGTGGACTCCATAAGTATGATCAATAAAACCTTCAGGATCCCTCATAATACGTTCAACGTATATACGAGGAAATTCATGATGCTGCTCGAGAAATTCTTCTGAGATGGGTTCATTACGGGTAGTAGAATCACCTGTGACACTAAGAGGTTCTTGTTCTTCCTCAGTATTAATCTCTCCTACAACAGATGTATCTAAGAAAGATGGTGTACGAAGACCTGGAGGAGGACTTGTTTGAAAAAAACGGAAGCTGAGCTGGTGAGCTAGTAGAACCCTTTCTTGAATCACCTAATGGAGTGAAGCCTTGAGTCCATTGAGCTTGAGCTAGCGGGATAATGGGAGTACCAGCCTGCTTTCTCGGAAATATGAATAGGGGTGTTTTTTGGGTTTAACGCCAATGGGCTCCTTTTTACGTGTTTTCTATCTGGATTGATTTTATTTACTATTTCAGTTAGAGGTTCTATTAGGGGTTTATAAGTACTTTCAAATGTTCTTTCATTAGCAATGCGAGCAGTTTTAATACTGTTATACTTCTGCTGTATTATTTTACGAGCCTGAATAATTTTTTTGTTTAATATCATTTCCTTGTTATCCATTGTAGCAAAGCGGGTTTACTGAACAGATACCGGTTTACCTCGAACAGATATCTGTTTACATAAACAGATAGCTGTTAACACCTAAACAGATCAGTACCTACTAAACTACTGTATGTAGTTTGAGGTATTATATATTCATCAAATCTTTTCCTATAGCGACCATTATTAACTTCAACATCCTTGTTTATGACCACGAAACCAAACGGATCTACCCAGCACTTTGAACACATGTCCCGAAATAATTTCATGCTTATGGTGGGACTTATATGATCCTCATACACATGTTTTAGGTTTAATTCATCTTGCTCAAATAATATGATTAGATTCGCATTGTCACGAATTCATTGTTTTGGAATTTTAGTGTAAGTTTGACCCATAGAAAAATATGCCCTTATGTCACTGACTGTCACTGAAGGTAAAGTAACCTATATCCTTGATTGGAAGTAAAATTTCCTGTAAAAGCTTGTACTTGTTTTGATACAATGACTTAGAGCGTACGTACACAACTTTAAATTTCAAGCCATTTCTCTCGGTAATCAGACTGATCATTGCGTTTGTTTTACCACAGTTGGAGGGGCCACATATAATACCACGTATACTATTAGGAAGTAAATCACCATGTTTTGAAGTAATAGAAGTTCATCAGAGCCATGATTTTGAATTGAGTTAGTGGATGAAATAAAACTAAACGCATAATTACAACATTTTAATTTATATACTAGGCTATATTACAATAACTATAACTTTTTCACTTCCCCAGTGAGTGGGCTGTACTGCACAATAGCGTCATGGAGAATAAGACCATAGACAACAATTCCATTATCGAAAGGTGTTAGAGACTCCATTTCCAATTTGATGTCTACAGTTGAGTTTTTTAAGGATTCATTTTGTTTAGAGCAGTCCATCACAAATACTGGACATGATTTGGATTCGGAATAGTTAAATAATGCACCTTCACCATAGTATTCACATCGAAATTTCAAAAAATTGCGATAGGCAGATATGTATTGGTTAGCACTGAAGTTCAAATGCATTGCTTCATATGGATAATACTCAGAAATCAGATGTACTTTAAGATTTCTGATGTTAATGTGATCAAAATGTCCGGCCCTTGCTGACTTTGTGTACTTTTACCTTGTTGGAATGCAACAATTATCCAACGTGGTTTTTCCAGTTGCGTTAATTGTTTTATTGGCCATATGTTTGAGGTTGCCTGTTTTAAATGAAGTAATTCATATAACTCCCATTCACGAAATGGAACAGTAATAATATAATTTTTATTGATTCCTTGAAACAAGTTTCGCAGCATCACTAAGTGTTAAGTGTGGTACTTTCCATTGAATTTTATTTAAGGTTATTGCGGCATCAACTTCACCATAGTAACAGTTTGTATCGCTTCTAGATCGAATTAAAACCAACTCTTGGCGCATATTCACGATTACCTGACGATAATCCTTCATTATTCCAAATATGTGGTTCAATGGTATGCATACTGTAAAAGATTTTTCTCCATTTTGCTCATCGAATTCTACTTGTAATGGTTCTTCATTCTTTGGTGACCATCCCAAATGGCTTAGTGCTTTGCTTTTGCTTGCCGTATAAGAAATATATCCCTTAAGCGTAGATGTTATACCTGGATTTCTACAAACATCCACTCTCTGACCACCTAACTCATAACGAATTTCTTCGAAAAGAAAGTTCGGGAAATTGTTGGTTAAGCTGCATGCTTTTCTTTCATCTTCTTTTTGGAGCTCAAGTTTACCTTCTATGTACAGAAAACTATCATAAGTAGCCGTAATTAGATCTTGACTTTGAATTAGGATGCGTATTTCTTCGGAAGGTCCATATTTAGAAGATCCGCATGGAAGATAAGTGTGAATATCTGATTTAGTTATAGTATCATCAAATGTACGTTTTGAAAGACGTTTAACGATTCTGTCATTGTGGTTGAGAACTTTTAAACTAGTTGACGTTAAAAAGTATTTCTCTGCAGATGTTAACCGCAATGAAGGTTGATAACTAATTAATAACACACTGTAGGGATGATGTCTTTTATATAAATTTTTGAAAGATGGAATTGGTCCTGGATTAATTTTCAGGCCCATGTTCTTTTAGTTCTAAGCGTATTGTGAATGGTTCACTTTCACCAAAGTCTATTAATTCACCCTTTTGATTAGTCAAATTAATTGTTATATTACTAATTATGTCAGTGTTTACTTCTAAATATTGAGTATCGCTTGGAGTTTTATCTAGACGATAAACAACAATCTCATAAAATACTTTAGTAGGTTTCCCGTTTTGATAAGATCCCTTTATAATGTTGCACTCTAGGTGTAGATTAGTGTGTTTAAGTATTTGGATGTCTAACGCAGATGTATGTAAAATATTTGGTCCTAATATTTAGACTCAAACCCTAGCATACGGCCAATGCAATTTTCTTTAGTAAAATCGATCTCAAATGAACTGTTTATCTCACATTTAAGTGTATTGTTGTTTGCTCTAATGATAAACTTTTCTGTGGGTATTTGAGATCTTAGATAATCGCTAATTTCATCTAACTCATATGCACCGTATGAAATATTAATCACTTGCAAATGAGATGGATTCGTTCTAAAATAAAATCTATCGTTGCATGTGTAAATGTTTCTAATGCTGTTACAGCCGTAAAATTCAACCAATCCAATAACGTATTTCTTCCCAAATCTAGCTCTATCGGTGGATAGAGGTTGTAGCTAGCGGTGTTACCAAGGCCTTCTAAACTGAGTGTTATTGACACAACTGAGAAAATTCGATGTTGTGCTGATTATTTATATAAAAATTGTAGGCATAGGTGCCCGCAAATAATTGTATTAAACTCTTGACCTTGGTTGTAATTATAATATATTTTACACCCCCGAAAGCAGTTAATTACTTCGATTGGTGGTCGAAAATTATCGAAACTATCGTAATACCATACCTTTTTACCACGGTTTTTGTAGCAAACCCAATGTGTACCTGGTCCTCTTTGGCTATCTAAGTTAATAATTCCAGATTCATTATTCCGTGGTAATTTAGGCATGCTACCTCTCATAAAAATATACCTAAAGTAGGGTACATTTTTGGTGTATTCCTTTAAATCAATGTCCGTTAACGGTCTTTCGGGTAATCTATTGAATTTTTTGGAAACGGTTTTAAGTATAATGTACCACCACCAGATTTGTTTGGTTTTAGATACAGTGCACCGCTTTTCTTATTCACGGAGCCTGTAGCGATCGATTCCATCACGCGATTATGGCGCTATGTCTCTTCTTGCAATTTTTTAGCATTTTTAACATCATTTACTTCTTTAGCAATTCCTGATGCACTGCCAGCTAAAGCACCGATTGCTGATAATCCTGCGAATAAGGGAACAAGAAATGTTAAAAACCCTCCTTGTTTAGGTAGGGGAATTACTCTTGGAACTTTACTGTTTTTCTTTCCTCCTAAACTTTTTACCACACGTTTTTCCGTTGAAAGCGCTGACTTTATTGTGTGAAATCTCCGTTAGGTTTAATTTTTTTAACTATTGTTTTTCGTAAATGCAATAAATTTCCGCCATTGCATTTTTTCTTCTTTTTCAGATTAGATGGACTTTTACACCCCATTCCTAATATTTTGTTTGCTTTCATGGCGGTACTGACTGCTAAAGCTACAGTTAATTCACCTAATGTTGCGTCTGATGATTTAAAGCATTCCCAAACTTTTTTTTGTAAAATTTTATCCGCTTTATGTCTTCTATCTAAATCTCTGTAATCGCTGTAACTGATATCGTGAAGTTTGTCTTGAGCATCTAATTGATTAATACCGGGTCACCGCGTGCGAGTCGTTTTTCTAACCTTGTACCTGGACCGCAATACTGGTAACCAGGTAAATTCAATTCAAACGGAAGTTTATTGATTAAAGCATTCACTAAACCACCAGCACCTGCACTCTTTTCCTTCTTAACTAACATTGTTTACCTGGATGGATAAAACGGGGTATTTATACCTAAATTGACAAAAACCAGTCAAAGTTATTTCTTTATTCAGTAAATGCTATACATTAGATAAGCAGGACGATAATACAATATTTCCATTAAACATACAGTGTTATGTGAATTAATATTATACTTAGCATTTATAACATCATCAATGTCGTTATAAATGTCATCACCACCACAGAACTCTTTCTCACGAAAACGACGGTAGTCAACAACTTGTATGAACTTTTCATAAAAACACACCAGAATGTAAGATTCAAGAAATTCCAATCTATAGCTTATTATATCCTTTAAATTGAATAGTTCTTCTATATTATGTGAATTGAATGTGCAAGAACAGCAGTTGTAGTTTTCTATCATAACAGTTCTCAAAATTCTGTCATATCCTTTAATCAATTCCCAATTGTAGTAAATACCAAGATTGCTAGATAGAGATTCATAACGTTGATCATAGATTATATCTTCAGCCTCGTTTAAATTTGACCAATCAAGTTTGTTTTCAATATCTTGAGATCGGAAAAACTGTAATTCTACATATGAATACCATCTTAGAAGCTCGTTCCATTCCCTCATATCCAACACTACATTATCGGTTTGATCACAGTTAGCACACCGCATACGCACTACTGGTGCAAGCTTGTGGTGCGCACTGTATCCAACTTCCATATGTTTTGCATGCTGAGTATCGTTCGATAGTTTATAACAAATTCAATCGATTAAGTATTCATTAGTTGCTTGTTTATACACTTCAGATAAATAATATGGCTGCCTATCAGTGTTAGAAGAATAACCTTCATCATGTTTCTCTTCATTTTTACTACTACCACCATCACTATTTTGACAGCACCAACAACACAAGGTAAAATTATTATTCATATTGTTACTGCAGCTATGTGGGGTATCCATATATAACGGTGAACTTCTGAGTTTGGATCGTTCCAGAAATGATGTTATTGCTGCCTGCATTATAACGACTGTACTTGCTTGCAATTGCACTAGGACTAAACGCTGTTTAAGAAATGATTTTAGTTAAATCATGTGGTGGGGTTGTGGCTCTACTATTGAAAACAAAATGTTTTGTTCGTTGTTTTCCCGGCTGCACCTAAACTACTCATGAAGATATCCCTCGTGCTTAGCTGCGTTTTAAATTCTTCCATTCGAGTTTGTTCTTTCAAATACTCATAAAAGCGTTTAGGTAATATACATTTAAAATCATCCGTTTCCATCACTCTACGTTCACCATACTTAGTATTAATTACTGCCACTTTAATCACTTTATACTTTTTTGATATCTCGAGGTCACATACACTTTTAAAAAGATTGCAATAGGTGCTTTGGTTTAACCCTACTAATTCCATGTTTAACAATTACAAGTAGCTAACTGATTGATCTCAACACACTTCGCTGTGGTTTATATCACAAAAATGTGTCCTTAACTTGAGTACCTACCACAACATGTTTAAACTTGTTAAATAGCCACCTACTTTTAGCTTAGAAAATTATTTCACTCAATTTAGTCAATTTAAGCACCATTTCACCTTGGTCTACTTTTTAGCATAGACAACAACCCGCATTCTTCTTGTTTCTATGAATTGATTCTATTTTTACACTTATAATAAATGTCATACGATACCTCTACAGGTCAATAACCTTTGAAGTTGACCACTCTATTTTTAGACTACTAAGAATTGTAATATGATGATGACATTGCAATTTCTATTTTTAGCTTTTGACCTAGACATTCAAATTTCCCGCCAAAACGTTTGGCCGCAGAGCGACCTTGTAATATGATGATGATGATGATGGCATTGCAATTTCTATTTTTAGCGAGCTCCAAAAATGTAAATTTCCCGCCAAAAGTTTGACCTTGAAGAGATCCAAAAGCTTACATTTTTCACCACCAGTGGGCGAGTGACCTTCAATTGGTCCAGAACCGGCCCCTAATCACTACTGTGTTGATTTGTTATTATTTTTTGAGTCGTATCTTACTAACCGTATACAGTACATAATTTATAATCAACATCGGCTTCATATGGAGCCCTCAGGGCTCGAATTTTGATCCGTTACTATTTTTATTATTCATCGGTGACTTATGTGATGGTTTAACTTGTATTTTACGGCTGATTATCAATGATCTAATGTTATATACGTCAGTGTCAAACATTACTGATTGCTGTTCATTGCAACATTAACTTGTAAACTTACACTAAACGTTTCCAAATGCCAGATTATTTCAGATTCTCGCATATATCACCCAATTAAATATGATTATACCATCGATTCTCAATTGTTATACCGTTCATTGTCTACTAGAGACTTAGGTGTCTACTTTGATGACAGCTTTTACTTTTCTAACCATATACAGAAAGTCACTTAGCTTTATTATGCGCAATTGCAAATCTTTTACCAACGTAACTGCCTATCATTGTATTTTACACTTGTTAGCTCTAAAATGAAATATTGCGCATTAATTTGGTGTGTGATATATCAAGTTTATGTGGGTTTATTAGACGCAGTATATTTCAAAGATATAAAAATGCCATCATGTAGACCTTAAACGTATCGATTAATTATATTCTACACGATTTTTTGATTCGACGCGTAATTTAGTAACAAAAAACTTGCTAAGGCAGAATTTAAGTGTGTTAACTTGTTACAGGCTAAATACTCACTAGAGCATCTAGCCCGTGAAGGAAATTTGTGCCGCGGCATAGCTCAATGGTGTAGGTTCTTACTTAATGTTGTAAGAGGGCACTCGTCACAACTCCAACAACGTCAAAATCGAAAGAAATGTAAAGAAGGCGCCACCTGTGAAATACATTTGTAGCGGGAAAAACGTCATGAACAGTTCTGAGATTGGCCTAACACGAAACAAAACGTTCACTCAAAACTAAACTACGCTACTACTAAACATTTTATTCCAAAAATCTTGACCTAAATTCCAATGAAATTCTAAGCTTTGTGTAAAAGCCGTAAAATTACGAAAATAATACCAAAACTCATTAAACATTTCGATAAATTTATCGCCCAAATGTCCAAAAATAAATGAAAATACAATAATTAATTCTTCAATTTAAAACAAAATACGTCACTACAACAAAATAAGGCGTGATGGAAAATTTATAAAACCCTAAAATTTACGAAACGTCGATATCAGGAAGTTCATTTTCAAACAAATAACAAACTGCTTACCTTTTGGTAAATTAGGCTTCAGCAAGATGTCTATAATCGGTATGTTGATTCCTATAAAAAGTAACTACAAAAAAATTATTCGCGACGTTTCGCAGACTCACTTCATAATTACGTTAATTTATAATCTAAAATCTCTTTTAAAATGACTTGTTATACTTAACAAAAAAGCTTGTATTGCTTTTCACTAACGTTGATCACAATCTAAATGAACAGTAAATGAAGGTTGTCGCTGTAAAATTATTTAACTCGATACATCTTATAAAATAAATCAATTACTATAAATCTTCAAAATATTTAACCTTTCAATTTATTATTATAAGTTTTTGTTATGAACGAATAAGTTCAAAGGTAAATATGTAATTTAAACTTATAATAATTTAATATTGGTCAAGTTGCTTTGGTATGTTTGAATCCTTGCGATATTGCAGGCTCACATTCTATTAATATAAGTAATTTGATAGTAATCTCATTATATTTAGAACTTACATAAAGACAAAGTTTACATCGATTAGGGCTTGAACCTTCATGGCGCAGTTGGTAAGCGCGGTACTCCAGCAAAGTACAGGTCGTAGGTTCAAATCCTACTGGAGGTAAACTTTTTATTTATGTATTTAATAAAATTAATAATAATTTCAATTTATTACTTTACGTCGGAAAATCGCAGACTCAGAGGATGAAGTTACAATCATTTCAAATGTCTTAATAAAACAGTTATAAACATTAACAATGGTCATATATTAGGGCATGTACATATTAAATTACAAAACGAGAAATCTGAAGAAATAATGCTCAAATTCAGTTAGCGTTTGCAAGGCCATTTTTATCAATACAATGAAAATAATAAAGATATCGATAACATAAATTTTGGGTATAATTGCATGAAATAAAATTTCATTGCACAACATTACACATAAACGTATACCTAACGCAGCACCGACAACAACAGGCCACTCTTCTTGCTCTGGACTACAATATAATCGGTTGCACAACGGGTCCACCAGGTACTGAATTCGATAACTGACTTTCTACGGTAACGCTCTCTACATAACATTTCTCAACCGACAAAATCCTATTCATAGTTACTCGAACTAAATTTACGACAGTTACTTCAACCAAAAGCACATAAATGACAAATTTGTCATCTTATTTAATTTAGTTAATACACCAATATTTAACCATAATATTGTGGGTATTGCGTTATTTACAAAGCGTTCCTTAACGTTAATTAGTTTACTCTACACTTAATTAGAGCGGCACTATTTACAGAAAGTTTGTCTTTCATTTGTTTGAGCAGCGCGATATACGGGAAACTACCTCTTCAATAGGAATTCGCTAAATTAATCCGCACAACAAATGTGTGTTACAGCAGGTACATAGAATAAGTGTTAAGTACTTTAGAAAACACGAAACCACTTCTATGTCCAAAACTTGTCACCATAGACAAACTCGGGGATGTGATGAACCAATATATTATCCTTTTTATTGGAATCAATTTCTCTTCGATACACCCCCAGTATGTAATAACTTATTCCAACAAAAAAAACGAGAGTCCTGTTCTCTACGGCATCTCTAACAGAACTAGAAACTACCTTATTCAGAATTGACCATTTCCGAATCTGTACCTTTCCCAATTACATAAATCTAAATTAGCCTATCATAAAAAAATAATCTCATAAATTTTAAGCGCGGTAAAAACGATACATCATGCTGCAATTGCAAAGTCAGATTCCCAGCAACCAGCCAAAATGATATCGCTAAATTATTTTTCTTTAGTATCTACTGTAGCTCAAATAAATTCCTCCCATTCTACAAAGACAAAATTTAGCAAAAGGGTATGGTATACTACATTCAGAAATAACTATGGCACCACATACAAACACTATTACACGTGGACGTTATATAGAAAAAAATGCTTTTTAATTTTAAACCTTGAAAAATTTATACGAATTTTATCGAAGAAATCTATCTTAAATACAATACGCCAATTTGTTAATTCTTAAAAAAACGTAATTTCTCTCAACTATAACTAAATTTCTAAAACTTAAAACACTTTTAATAGAAACGTAATTTTGCAAATAAAATTGCATTTATAATTTATAACCCCAAACAAATGTGATCAAATAAAAACTCGCAAAAGTTTAAACCCTTTTAAACTCGAAATTAAAAAAAAAAATGGAACAAAACAAACTATCTACCGTTTGATCCTTAAAATTTACACACAGGGTGACACACTATCTGAATAAAGATCAACTGTATAGAAAAATATGTAAATTCATTTTTTAAAGGAAATTTAATTTTACATAGCTTTTCTTTATAAAGTTTCTTACTATACAGCCAAATAAGTCTAAAAATTAATTAAATAAGATTGAACATATACTTCATTTATCACATGGGGTTCTTTTAGCCAATAAAACTGCATACTTTACTTAGTAACGTCGCTAACAAAATTAATCTGTCAGTATACTCCTTATATTCTCTTCCGAAATATAACTCGTGCTTCGCACTCGGGTTTAATTCGTGCTATCACCGATAATAAGCATAGCACTAGTTATATTATTCCTGAAAATACATCCCGTTAGCATCTATATGTCTATTAACTCGAGCTAACATGAAGTTTTAAACGTCCATTTTTTTTGTTTTTCCAATATTGCCTATTTTCCTTTATGAACATATTAAAAAAGGGGTTGTGTAATTATCCTAAAAAAAATTATTAAAATTATTCATTTTTTTTAAATTTCCACTCTGTACGTTGGAAGTTTACGTATTGGTTTAAAAAGGTAGTGTTTTTCACCGTTGATATTCATTTTTCCCTTATAATTTTCTGTTGTTCTTAAATGCACAATGCTTTAGTAGTTTTGTATAAGTTGGCGTATAGTTAGCCTATCAGATGAATTAACCATTGAAGTTAGTATTATTTCTACTTACAAATTTTCACATCTACCTGAGTCGGTTGGTGAAAATGATTGTAAATCTTATGTTCCCAAAATGAGAAACGTTGGCGTTCAAAAGGTATAAGTTAATTTAGTCGTATTAAGTTTATACTATTACTTTTTAAGTTTAACTTCTCTTTTGTATACATATGCTAGTTATTTTCGATAAATCTTTGGATATTAAGCATGAGCTTAATTACCAGATCTAGTTAGTTTCAAAGTAGTTCAATCATTAGTGACATTTTAAAGCTGTTTCTAGAATTAACTTGTATTATTGGTTTTTATATCCTTAAATTATAAATTTAATTTAGTTGCCCTGATGAAGTGTTAGTTGAATACGAAATACAGCCTTATAATACAATGGAAGTTTTTTTAATATCAACAAATAAGATCAAAATACCTGAAAAGTTGTAAATTATTTTCTAATCATAATTAATACAACTTGCTAATCATGACTTGTTTTTTAATATAGGTTATTTCTACACCTCACGCTTTTGTTTAAAAAAATTAGTAATGGTGGGTGTTGCAAACTTTAACCTTAATTGAATCCGTCAGTAATATTTTCAAAAGAATAGGGGCAGGCAAAACAATTTTAATACGACGCAAAATTGTCTGTGCATTGCAAGCTTTGATCTTAGGCTTCCCATTAACAATAATAACCCTAGCTAGATTAATACAAGGCACAAACTATTCAGAATCCTACAATATACCATTGTTCAGGGTAATGTGAATATTGAACTTGTCGTAACCGACGCCGTTGACTACTCGGTTGGTGCATGTAGGAGGCCCTATAAACTATCAAATTAAAAAATATGTTATGATATAACACAAAATATGTACTGTTAACGATTGTTACAATAAGTTCTTAGAAGAGATTATTGATTTTATACCTACTGCTTTTTGGGTGCCTATGCATTTGTGTAATCCTTAAACCTTTCTGTTTCTGTGTACGTATTATTTAATTATCAATTTATTTTAAATGGCTTAAATGTTAA
This sequence comes from Vesta saturnalis, assembly GCA_036346205.1. Lineage (NCBI taxonomy): Eukaryota > Metazoa > Arthropoda > Insecta > Coleoptera > Lampyridae > Vesta > Vesta saturnalis. Next base: position 320,631 of record JARFJB010001859.1, on the reverse strand, counting down.
TGTATAAATACCATTTTTTGTGTTTACTCAAATAGTAATTTATGTACCAAGGTAAAAAAGTAGATGGTTTTAGACGAATGTATAATAAACCACAAAACTTGATTGCCGAGGTCGATACAATATCTTTTCCAAAACCTGAATAATTAAAAAAAAAAGTTTGATCAAAATTTGGTTAAGTAGTACTCATGTGGAATCATATTTTTTTTATACGCGTTGCTAAGGTTGCGAATTTTTTTAGACATTATTATTAGTAAATATCTGATGTGAAACACCACACGACCTTCCATCCTACAAAATGGAAATTAAAAGAAATGAAATAATTTTAATAACACATAAATAGATATCCAGACGATATTATTTTCCACTAGAGGTATCAAAACTTTAGTCCATACATGAAATTAACTGCTTAATATTACATATTTGACATTTTTAGTTAATGCGTTAGGGAATTGAGAGAGCTATTTTTGATGATTTGTAATATTATTCGTTTATTTTATTTATTATTATTGTTTAATTAGCCTTTTTCGAGACTAGTTGTTTACAAAAAAGTAAGTACAGCATAAACAAAAAATAACCCTTTCACCGAAATGTAAACTATTTAGATTAAGCAAGAAAAACAATTCATTTTTGAATCTTATTTTCGAAATAGGCAGCAGAATGAAAATGGTGAATGGATTTATTCAGTTGCTCTGTGTATAGAGTAAGTAGTGAATCGTTTCCCTAATAATGAATTTGATTACAACTTAAGCAGACATATTTGCACACTTATTAAACATTGTCGAACTGCAGGCAGTGTTGACAAGGGTAAATCATCTGGACGTAGATCTGTTTTAATTGAACATGTTATGGATGATATACGTGTGCGCATAGATCATAGTCCTAAAAAATCTTTACGGCAATTATCGCAATAAACAGGTACAAACTTTTAGTTTTTAATTTACTAGGACAATAATTTATTCTCATGAATTTTAGGCTTAAGTTATGGAACGTGTCGAAAAGCACTTAAACAAAAGTTACATAGTCGTTCATACAAAGCAACTGTAAAGCACGAATTTCGTCCTTCTGATCACGAAACACGCACGAACTACTGCCAGTGGTTTAATAACAACTTGAGGAACGACGAAATGCTAGATATATTATTTTTTAATGATAGAGCGTGGTTTTATCTAACGAGTTACATAAATTCACAAAATTCTAGGGTTTGGTTGATGAGGCTCCTGGTGAATCTGTACAAGCTCCATTACATCCTATAAACATTGGTCTTATGCCATGTCGAGAAGATGTATATTTGGTCCAGTATTTTTAGTTACAGCTGAATGTTACAGCCAATTTTTAAATACAATAATAAATCAACTTCACGATGATGAAATAGCACTAGGGTATTATCGGGATGATAATAAAACTGCTCATACTGCAGCACGAACTCTTGCATATTTAGAGGAGTTCTATAACGACAAAATTATTAGTAGAGGCTTATGGTCCCCACAATCACCCGACTTAACGCCACTTGATTACTTTTTATTTGCGCACAGAAACATGGTATATAAGACAGCTCTGCATACTGTAGATGATTTAAAAAGTGCAAATACAGCTGCGATTCAAAACATTACTCAAGACCAGTTACAAAATGTGTTTAACAATATGAAAAGACGAATAGATGCTCGCTTAAAACTAAACGCCAGTTTCCCAAATTGAAAAACTTTTAATCCATTAAACTGTAACTGTTAAATTAATGAAAATTTGATTATAATGTAACCTAAAATTGTAAGATAATTAATAAGACACTGCAAACTATTATTATTATTATTATTATTATATCGCATTTATTTGTTTGTAATCTTGTACAACAAATTAAAGAAAATAACATCAATTTACTAATAAACATTAAAAATAATTTTAAATTACATAGGTCATTTAGTTTGGTCAACTTCAGAATGATGCTAAAGTAACTGGAAGTAAAGTTTGATTTCATAGGCAGTGGAAAGTAATTTTTTCTGGACATTAATTAATGCTCTCACGGTATAATAGACAATATTGCAAAAACAAAAACAATAATCTATATCAAACAGACGCTTAAAACTTCATGTCACGCAGAGGTTAATAGATATTTAGATGCTAACTTAAAAAATTAAAAGGAATGAAATAATTTAGTTATAATTTTTTTAACTATGCAACTTTTTCTTTATACGTTCATAACAAAAACAGGCAACATTATAAAAAACAAAAACAATAATCTATGTCAGAAGGAATGTTACATGTAGATTGATATATATTATAAGTTAACTTAAAAAAAATTCCAAAGCCGCCCGCTTCTGTAAGATATCAATAATACAGTTTAACAATTTTCATTCATATTTAATTCATTTGCGTTATATTAAGATACTTTATAAAGAAAAGTTTCGTAAAATTAAATTTTGTTTAAAAAATATATTTACACCTTTTCTTATAAAAGTAATCGTTATTCATAACAAAAACAGGCAACATTATAAAAAACAAAAACAATAATCTATGTCAGAAGGAATGTTAGATATAGATTAATATATATTATAGGTTAACTTAAAAAAAATTCCAAATAATACAGTTTAACAATTTTCATTCATATTTAATTCATTTGCGTTATATTAAGATACTTTATAAAGAAAAGTTTTGTAAAATTAAATTTTGTTTAAAAAATATGTTTACACATTTTCTTATAAAAGTAATCGTTATTCAGATATTGAAAAAACTAGAACTGAGACCTAAATTCTACCTTAGGAATTTTTTGCCGCTAAATTAGGCGTCATATCAAAAAATTGTATATTGCAACATAATTAATCGATACGTTTAAGGTCTATATCTAGGTATTTTTATATCTTTGAAATATGGAGCTGTTTTAGAAATGCCTCTAATGCCCCCCTCTCTGCCGCTGGATATCTACAAAATCTAATCACCTATAAGCGAAATGAGAACAAGCTTAGATACAAACTTTTAAGTACGTAGGTGTTTTCGTTCTAGAGTTATCGTGGATACTAACATACATCCACACAGATGGCCGATCTTGGCGAAACTTGGCCAAAAGTTGTTAAATGAGCTAATAAGTCGATTTAACGATAGTGGAAAGAAAAAGTCGATTGCATAACCTTCTATACCTACATATGTACAGGGTGTCTTAGCGAAGCCGTACATTAGAAGTTCATGGGATTGTCGCCAAAATAAAAACTTGAAAGTTTTGAATCAGGTATAATTGACTGCGTTCTCTTCAACTAAAATATTTTCAGGCTCCTAGTGCGTCTGGTTATACTGGAAGTCGCCATTCACTTTGTTACTTTCAATGGAACACCCTGTATATTTTTATATGTCTTAATGGGAACCATAATTTTTAATCTTATTTATTGACGTATACCATGTCCATCTATTACCGTTTTTGAGATAAAAATTATTTTCCGATATCTTGAGAGCTAGTTGACGTTTACAAAATGGACTGTAGCTCCTATTTGAATTGGGATAAAAAGTTAAAATCCAACTAAGTTTGTAGTTTAAAGATGGCTTTATCGTATGGATAGAATAAAAATCTTCGCCAGAGAAATAATTCCTAAATTTATACTTTTCAGATAGAGTTAAAAATGTAAAAAAAAATCAATTTTGTAAATAGAAGAGTCTATTGTTTGTTACGCAATCGAATTGGCGATAAGATTTACTACAAAGTGATACGACATGTGGTTTTACCTAAATCAAACTGTTCTAGTTATTTCCAAAAAACTAAAAATTTTAATTCCTTAGCCATTATTTCGAGAATGATATAGGTGGTTGCTATGGATACGAGAAATAATTTTTCAAACGTCAAGTTTTTAGTGTTTGTTATTTAGTACCTATCCCTTAAGTGCCTTAATATTACTGCTAAAAGAGTGAAAATGGATAACAATAACGAAAATAACGTTTATGCAAATCAAGAACTTCTTAATTTAGTTTTTATAGTTGAAGAATGCGACAAGATTCTTAGCAGAACTTGCGCACTATTTAACCAAAACTATCCATATTTACCTCCGATGACAAAAGCTAGATTTACAAAAATAGAAGAAAATTTTGGGCGCTTTGGACGAAAACTGTAGTTAACGATGAAGAGAGAGGGAGAGAGTTGAATACCTTGGCTTATTTCGAGGCCAATTCCTAACGACAGAGTTAACTTGTGTGAGATGAAGAGAATTTTTTGAGAAAGATTTTCTGGACGGACGAATTTAAGTTTTCGCGTGAAGAGATTTTTAACGGGTATAACAAGCATGTCTGGGCTTCAGCCAATCCGCATGAAGTCAGAGCAAAAAATTTTTATTTTTTTTTTTGAATAACTCTAGAACAGTTTGATTTAGGTATCACTACATGTCATACCTATCACTTTGTAGCAAATCTTACATTTTTTACTCTGGCTGAAAAGTATAAATTTAGGCATTATTCTCAGGCAGATAAATGAATCTTTAAACTACAAACTTAATTGGATTATAACATTTTATCTCAATCCAAATAGGAGTTACTGTCCATTTTGTAAACATCAATCAGCTGTCAAGATTTCGGAGAAGAATTTTTATTTAAAAAACCGTAATAGATGGGCATGGTATAGTTTCAATAAAAAAGATTCAAAATTATGGTTCCCATCCAAAAATGCAAAAATATATAGGGCGTTCCATTGAAAATAACAAACTAGATGGCTACTTCCTGTATAACCGGTATGACGGTCTCACTGAGACACCCTGTATGTATATGTAGGTTGGAAGGTAAAAATGAAAATGCTTGTGTGAAAAAAGTTGTTTTTAGCTACTAATTTAACTGTAGGTATTATCCACGAAATGTCTGCATTTTATTACCGGTTTCGGAAAAACGGTACTGTATAGCAGCGTTCAGAGTTCTTTATATTTCCTTAATGGGGCTGTAGTAAAATTTAAATTTAATTTCAAGGCCCCAATTATCAAACTATTTAATTCAAGAACTAACATTAGATTTCCAATCATGTACCTACAATTAAAGTATCTACGAACGAAACTATGAAACTAAAAGAACCCAACGCTTAATAAAACATAAAAATAGTTATAATAAAAATGCCATTATTTATTTTATTGCGAACTGTAATTAAATATTCATATCATTAATATGAACTTCTAATAATTAATGTACATATAATTAAAGATTATAAATTTTTAATTACATGTTTACCTTTGCACTTATTCGGTCATAACAAAACTTATAATAAATGTACCTATAACTTAAGAACTAAATTAAAATACATCAATTCAGTGTAGAATCTAAATAAACTCCAATATTACAGTGCTTAGGGTTTATAAATAGACTTGCTCAAGTAAATAATGCTAGGGTCTTTTTACCGCAAGTTGCAAAATGATGTCAATCTGAAGATGCTAGTCGTCGTCTCCTAATACTGTTTTCTGTCACGATGTTATTTAGGTTTTAGATTAAATTTCATTAGATCGATATAAGCTCAAATACAACCTTTTATACGAAAATATGTATATTAAATGTTAACTTCTTGTCCTTATATTAATTACTTTAAATGATTTTTTTTCTTTCAGAAACATGTTTCCACCCAACTTAGTCGAAGCTACCATAGGACAGGTTTGTATAAATTTTAATTTAGTAAATAATTTATTATGTAATTAATTTTTAGCAAAAGTTTAAAAGTAATTTGTTGACTGTAGATATGCAACACACTTTACGCCCTAGTATACTTACTGTAGAACAACCCCTTACATAATTGAGTCATTTTGTAATTTTAATTCAACAAACTGCATTTTCGGCGGGAAATAATTTTTACCTCGATATATTTCATGGCAATTAGTTTGCTGAAGTGATTTTTTCTATTTGTCTAGATTCTAGTACTAATAAAAATGTATTAATTCTAATACAAAAACCGCTGCCAAATTATCTGCCATAATGCTTTCTCATATATGTAAATAAATAACTTCAAAACTCAAAATACCCGAATTTGAGCCATATCGGTTTTTAAACACGATAATTCCAAATTTTTGATCCGCCATTTTGAATTTTTTTAATTTTGACAAATGATTTATTTTTAGCGATCAAAAAAACCACAATATCCAACTTTCAAAAAAATTTTGCATCCTAAAAACGGTGTGCCACTGGCAGTTTTTAAATTTTTTTTATTTAGATTCACAAATTAACAAAGTTGCAAAATTGACCATTAGCCCACAATACCTGAATTTTAGTCATATCGGATTTTAAATACGATAATCCCCCATTTTTGATCAGCCATTTTAATAAAAAGTTGACATTTCTAGATGAGATCGAAAAGTTTACTTGCAAATGGGGTGGTTCTGCTAATTAAAATAAAGATAAGCTTTTCCGGATGTACACTGCCGATTATTATACAGGGTGTTCGGAAATGGCGTGTACAACGTTTGACCAGAGATTCCTTGGTTAAAAATAAGGCGATCCGGGTAAACATACCTATATCCGAAATTGCTTCGTTTTGCCGCTAGAGAGCGTCAAAGTTTATAAAATAATTTCGTTTTTTCGAAATAATTTCTAAACGCTTCAACCAATTTTAACTAAATTTGGTAAACAGAGTTGTAACATAAATTGACATAATTTGACGTAAATAGGAACATTTTTAGATACGTAGAAAATAACAACATGTACGTGGTGTCCATAATTTTCTTACCCCCTTTCATTCTTTTTGTATTAATAGGTAATTTTGTTTACAAAGTTTTTATACTCCTCTAAAATATTGGTCAGGTGTAACGCAAAAAATAATTTACTCAACCCCACATTTAATCATTGTCTGCTTACTCGGAAGGAAAGCAGGAGGAAGTAAATTATGGATGTTTAATTATTATGACAATTGTTCAAAATGTTCTCCGTTTTTTTTTGAATGAATTAGTTTAGCTTTTCAATGCGGAAACTGTAAGTAACTACTTACACTTATTAGTAGTTAATACTATCTTTGAACTTAATTTCGTCATTCGTGTCTTTTCTTCTATGGTCAGTGCCCATTTATAGAAAGTTCTTTACAAATTTTCAAGTTAGATAACGTTATAATGTTTTACAAATCAAAGCCATAGCCAAAAAAAAAAATATTTTCTAAATTCCTACAAGTGTGAATCAGTAATTGTAACTTAACACTAATAATGTTTTTATTAAAAGTTGGCTATGATTAATTTGCCAAGTAAACTAAAAATAAGTAAAAAAAAAACATTTTTAAAAAACGCTTTTATTTCCAAATGTACTAAAAAGAATAATATAATTTTTTTATCTACCCATTAACATAAAAAATTTTTGTGACTAAAAATAAAGGCGTGGGACGCTCTTTGTAGTGCCTTGCACTTCATTGTTTGAATTTAGGTGTTGATAGGCTTTGTTATAACTATTATTTTTAGTCACAAAAATGTTTAATGTAATGGGTAGATAAAAAAATTATTATATTCTTTTTAGTACATTTGGAAATAAAAGCGTTTTTTAAAAATGTTTTTTTTTTACTTATTTTTATTTTCTACTCTTTAGTCTAAAGTTTTCTGACTTGGCCAATATACTCACGTCTGCCGAAATTCAGTTCAATCGAAGATCGGAAAATAGTTGATATTTTTTTGACCGAATGCAATACGTTGAGTCCCCCAGGCGCTGCCCCCTGATCTTGAACTCAACTTGTCGTATATTTTTGTGCATGGTCTTATGCTAAAAGTTTAAGTACTGACTTTCAAGGCCCTAGCTTTATAATAACAAATTTCGACCATATTTGGCCAAATTTTGTCCAGCCCCCTGACCTTGAAACTCAACTTGTCGCATATTTTTGTGCATGGTATTCTGCGAAAAGCTTAAGTCAAAAATTTCAAGGCCCTAGCTTTATAAACAAAAATTTCGACCATATTTGGCCGCAAAAGTCAAAGCAAAAAACACATATTCGTGTATTGTCATCAAGAATACGCATGTATGACAAATTTCAGCTCAATCGGAGATTAGGAAGTAGTTGAAAATTTAATTACAAGATTTAAACCGGACAAACAAAGTGAGTTGAATAAAAGCGTTAAAATGGAGTTTATTACTTTAATGTCATTTAAACTGAACTCCGTTTAGCATTTAGTATTTTTCTTCTTACGATTTGTCTCGGAATCATCATGAATTTTGTTTATTCATATGCCGAACAAGTAGATATGTTGTTAGCTTATGGGTTTTGTGAATGTCATAGTCGCAAAAGTGTTAGAGTTTACAGGGATAGGTTTCCTAATCGTATAGTGCCGCATCACCAAACCTTTGAAAACATTGTTAAACCTCTTCGTGAGAATGGTAGTTTAAAGTCACGAACTTTTGACTGTGGACGTCAGCACGCTACAAGAACAGTGGATATGGAGGAACAAATTTTAGATAGAATTGAGGAAAGTCCAAAAGTAAATACTAGACACCTGGGGCTGGAATTAGCAGTTCCAAAATCAGTTGTTAATGAGGTTTTAAAAGAATAACCTATACATCCATACCATGTTCAAAAAATTCAAGACTTATTATCTATTGATCCAGAATCCCGCTTAACGTTTTGCAATTTTATTGAAAATCAGATATCGGAAACTCCAAGTTTCCATAGTAGAATTTTATTTAGCGAAGTTACGTTTACAAGATCCCCTGTTTACTCTAATGAAAATCCCCATGCAAGTTACTCATTACCAACATGAATTTAAATTATTGAATTATTCCTTTTAAGTCCAGTTATTTTACCAAATAACATAATGGAACTAATTATTTAATGTTTTTGCAAGAAACGTTACCCGATTTACTAGAGAATTTGACCTTATTACAACGATAGAATATGTGGGTTATGCATGATGGTGCTCCGAAACATTTTTAGTTAGAAGTGCGTCAGTATTGAAACACTATTTATACAAATCTATGGATAGGAAGAGGTAATAATGCTCCTGTAAAATGTCCAGCAAGATCACCGGATCTAACACCCTGTGATTTTTTTTATGGGATGCCATGAAAACACAAATTTGCTCCTCTCCTATTGAAAGCGAGGAAGATTTATATCGGAGAATTTTAAATGTTGCCAACACCCTTCGGAATCCCGCTACACTACGAAGAGTACAATTTAATTTTCGACTTAAAATTAACGCATGTGTACAACAAAACGGTGGCCATTTTGAACATTTGTTGTAACAGTAGGTAATTAATCGTTTCTTATTTCCATTAGTTGTCTAAATCATAGCCAGCTTTTATTAAAAACGTTATTAGTGTTAAATTACAATTACTGATTCAGACTTGTAGGAATTTGGAAAATATTTTCTTTGCTAAACAGTTTGCGCAACTAAAAATTTGTTAGAGGTTTAACGCAATAAATTATTATGAAAATTGTTCAAAATGTTCTTCGTTTTTCTGAATGAATTAATTTAGCTTTTACTTGAATAAGTACTGTTTTAATCAAATTTTACTTTTAAAACATTAATTTACAAAAAATCTGGACCGTCCCGAATTTTTTTTTTTTTTTTTGGCTGCGGCCTTGATTTGTAAAACATTTCTCTTCTAGTCAGCGTTATCTAAATTGAAAATGTGTAAAGAAGTTTCTAAAAACGTGCACAGACCACAAGCAGAAAAGACACGAATGACGAAATTAACTTTAAAGGTAGTACCAACTACTAGTAATTGTATGTAGCTACTTACAGTTTCCGTATTGAAAAGCTAAGTTAATTCATTCAAAAAAAACAGAGAACATTTTGAACAATTATTATAAAAATTTATTACATTAAACATCCATAATTGTGATTGAAAATTTAAATTTTCATGTAATTTGTGTATTTACCTTCTCCCGCTTTCCTTCCGAGTAAGCAGACAATGATTAAATGTAGGGTTGTGTAAACTACTTTTTTACGATGAAACTCTACACCTGCCAACATTTTAGAGGAGTACAAAAAGTTTGTAAACAAAATGACCTATTAGTACAAAAAAAATGAAAGTCATATCTGGAGAGCCTAAGAAAATACATCTTTTTTTTGGACACCATGTAGATTTTTTCAAAACGTCCCATTTACGTCAAATTATTTCAACTCTGTTTCCCAAATTTAGTTAAAATCGGTTTAAAGGTTTAAAAATTATTTCGCAAAAACGAAATTATTAAAAAAACTTTGACGCTCTCTAGCGGCAAAACGAAGCAAATTCGCATATAGGTATGTTTACCCGGATTGCCTTATTTTTGACCAAGGAATCTCTGGTTAAACGTTGTACACGACATTTGCGGACCCCCTGTATAATTTATACAACAGTAATTTAAAAAGTTAGTGTGGGATATATACACTTATTTATCAAAAAAAAACGGCAAAAAGTGGTATTTATAACACATCTGATTCTCTTTTATATTATGTATATATATATATATATATATATATATATATATATATATATATATATATATATATGGAACGGTCTTTTTCATTTTTGCATCAATGCGGAATTTTTTACCTCGTTTATTTGTTCAAAGAGTAACACGTGTAAATAAATGATCTGAAAGTGATAATAAATCACTAGACTAGAACTTTATTTAGACAAATCTTTAAGTTATTATTTATCTAGGAAGATTGGATGAGGGCTTTGAACCCTTTTTAGATCATTGTTGTTTCTCCCTTTCATTAATTGATTTAGTTTTGCAATTTGTACATTATACTGAAGGACTGAAGACTTGATTGACTTCATTGAAGAATTTGAAGTAGAGCATCATATTTTTGTTCATTTCGATTAATAATGTTAAATTATTATGAGGTTTATGTGACTACTATCGTTAAGTAATTTTGAAGGATTTTATAAGTTTAAGTCAACATATGACGCAAATGGTTTTAAAGAAGCGGTTACAGATTGTCGCTGAGTGAATCGTTTACTTTTTTACTTAGCTAAACAACTTTAAATCACTCATGACGTTTCCCGATGTAAATCTCAAGCAGGTGGCAAGGAAGTGTCAAGTTGAGCACCGATTATGACGTTATGTTGAACATCAACGGGTGCCCTAATAAGTAGATATTTGTAGTTAAGGATTACGACCCATCTCATTGAGATAGTTCCGAAGCTTGCAATTTATTTGTGCAGGCTTATGTGCTGCGAGCATACCTTTGGTCCGTAACACAGTACCTTAAGTATATCCAACTTAGATAAATTATATTATCTTAATTATTTGAATGAACTCCTAACAAGTAGTAGCCGCGCTATAATAATCCATCATTACAAAGCGCTAGTTAAATTTTCTGATATAGGGAATTTTGTTTCAGGCATTTATAGTTAGCATTAATTAAATTAGAAGTTTGCTTGTATGCTTGTTCACTTTGTAACAAACCTTTTAAGTTGAAATTTGCAATAATTTAGGCAACTTCGTTCATTTTCGTGTCATGTGAATTGCATACCTTAGTGGCTTTAGATATTTTAAGGTGGAGGTTGAACGTGCATTTTGTTTGCACATTGAGTTCGCGCGCATACATCCTTTTGAGGGGTTGTTACGATAATGAAAGCAAGAAACGTCCATATTTGCTCTTGATTATTTTTATCAAAAGTGTCGTATATTTTACGGCATTTTATTTTTACTTTTATTTTACTTTTATTTTTCTTTTTATAACGTTGTTTTTCTTTTACGTAATTTCATTGTACTATTGCATTTCAATTTAAAGAGGATGACGCAGTAGAAGTTTGTCGCTATGCCGAAAATTATAAATAAATGGTACACTAACCCGTTTAAATCAACCAAGTTTGGCTGTTTTGTAAAGGAATTTACTTATTTGGGATCAACGAATATCAAAACTCTGTTATATTTACATTTCAAGCTTAATTTCACAACCAAATTTGAAAGCGTGGTTTCGTTAGCATTTTATTAGTAACAGTATACCAGTGACAACCAAAATTTAAAAGTATTGCAGGTATTTCATTTCTAATCGTTAGTTTATAAGGTATTTTTAAGTTAATTCAGATTTACTAACATTAGTATTTAGATTTACTACTTTATAACTTGACTTAAAGATTTTTATAATAAACCTTGTTATTGTTTCCAATTTTACATTTATTACATTTACGGTTTACTTGTCTTCCATAAAATAAGTTGGCGTCTAGGTGTGGACTTCATCTAACACATGTATGGCGCTCCCTGCTCCTTGGTCAGTTTTAGACCAGATGGTCGTTGTTTGCATTTTTCTTTAACTGGGCAGTTTTATTTAGGTGAACAACCGGTTGTTTAGTTATCCACGGTGTGGATCATTAAAATATTGTGTAAACGGTTCGTACAGCATTTCACCACAGATTTGATTCATGCGTTCTTGAACTCGAATGCCTACAGGGCGCATAATTGTTCGAAGAGATTTATACACATCTTCACATGGGTTTTCGTATAATATCTTATGATTTGGGTGGTTAGGTAGAGCCTTTATTTTCATTCCATAGTTGATGGTATTTTTGATGAGTTGGTGGTGTAACGGTAATACCTCCGCTTCGCTACATTTGTCATCCAGAGGACTAGTTCGAAAAGCTCCCGAACACAAACGTAGTCCCTGACAGTGAACCCTGTTTAATTTATTGATCCACGTTTTTCTGGCTCACGAGAAGACTGCAGAATGGTAATTTATCTTGGCCATGACAATTCCTTTTTAAAACCTGAGTGATATTTTTTTATCTGCACTCCATGGTATGTGACTAACACAACGGAAAATATTCAAGGCTTTCTTGAATTTTAGTGTAAGCTCTTCAATATGGTACTTCCAATGAAGCTTTGGTTCCATAACCATACCAAGGAATTTAATTTTGTTTTTGAGACGAGGGTGTTCGTGTCTGTTTCTTAAGCGGCAAAAGTGCATAGCATGGATTTTGGTATAAAAAAAGCTATAACCGATCTTATGCGCGACACTTGTTAGGTTATCAATTGCTACTTGCAAGTTGTGAATTATATTGCTTGTTATCGGACCTGAGGTGTAAATAACAAGGTCGTCTACAAACATGCTTTTTCCAATAGATGGTTCGATTGAATTTAAAAGCGGGTCGACAGCAATTGCAAATAAGGTCGCACTTAGTGTAGATCCTTGCGGTACTCCGTTCTTTCGCGTTCGTTCTGATGAAAGTGAGCTTCCAACTCGTACTTGGAATGTCCTTTCTTTTAAAAAACTGGCAATAAATAGTGGTAGGTTGCCATTGAGCCCTAGTTTATTTAGCCTCTGTAGTATTCCGTACGGTTTTGTATGGTCAAACGCCTTCTTTATGTCGAAAAAAACTGCAATTGGATGTTCTCTTTTTGCAAAGCCATTTAGTATATCATGCTCAAGTTGTACTAAGTTGTCCGTTGTGGACCTGTGTCTCCTTGAGCCCATTTGCAAGTCAGAAAGAAGGTTATATCTAATATTATCGTGTATTTACCATTCTTCCGAGCAGTTTACTAAGGCAGCAGGTGAGAGATATTGGCCTATAACTCTCTGGATCAGAGCATTCTTTTCCATGCGTTAGAATGGGGATAATAATAGATTTTTTCCAAGAAATTGGTCCAAATATTGTTGTATAGGACCAAAATTTTTGTTTGTTCCTCATGGGGTAGTTGCTCAATAAATCCATATGGAATTGAATCTGGTCCAGGTGAAGAGTGTTTAGCTTTTAATAATGCCTTCTGAAATTCTACTACAGTGAACGGCAGGTTGTATGGTTCTCTTTGGTCACTAGGAAAGGTTGTTGGTGTTTCTGGGTCATCCTATTAAACGGGATCGCTTCGTTGCTTTGTACAAATGCATCTGCAAGACTTTCAACAATGTTGTAAGGTTCGTCTTTAGCTGTTCCATTTATTATTAAACTATGTGGGGCGTAACATCTCGGCCCTCCACTGATACATTTGATTTTGCGCCATATTTCCTGGTTTGGAGTGGTTGGTTTTAAGTTGGAAACATACTCCTCCCACGATTTACGCTTACTACTTCTAATAAGTTGTCTAGCTTTGGCTCTCGAACGTTTAAAATTGATTTCGTTTTCGAGTGTGCAATTTCTTTTACATTTATTAAACGCTTTTTTCTTTTCAGTAATTGCTATCTTGATGTTTTCATTCCACCACGGAACTCTGCGTTTCCGTGTGGCAATGGAAGACTTCGGAACACTGCTTTCAGCAGCGTGAGTAATCTTTGTTGTAATGTCGTTTAAAGAGGTCTCTACATTTGAGCAGATATTGAATGGTTCTAGATGTCGCCTGCATTTATCCCAGTCTGCTTTATGGGTCAGCCATTTCGGTACGGAGATACCTTTTTGCAGCACTTTGATATTCAATTTTTATTGGAAAACGGTCTGAAATAATTTCATCTTGTAACACTTTCCAATTGAGTTTCGACATAACTTGAGGTGTACACATTGTTAAGTCGAGGACTGAGAGCGAATTCGATCTAGCGTTGAAAAAGGTAGCTTCGTCTGTATTTAAAAGTACTAAATTTTGTTGATCTATAAAATCTTCTATGATGCGCCCTTAAATATCGTTTCTCTGACAACCCCATATTTTACTATGTTATTTAAAATCCCCTATGAGCAAAAAGGGAAGTGGTAGTTGCTGGACTAAGTGCAGTAAATCGTTAAGGCCCCAAGAAAAATCCGGTAAGTATAAACTGCAAATATTCAGGTTAAAAGGACTTATAATGCAAATGGCTGTTGCGATATATTTTATAGCCTTTAAGCTCGAACTGGTCGTTTGGCTTAAATCTTGTCTTTTGTAGACAAATACAAAAAGGGTTTTCCTTATATACTAATAATTTCAGTTCGGCCAAATGATTCTTACACCCGTTAAATAGTTGAATTATGTTGTCCATAAAAGAGATAAAATTAAATAAATAAATAAATAACATGAATAGATGTAAAGACAAACCACAAAGGTATAAAAATAACACAGATTAGTTTCTAACGTTATAAATGTAATACTAAAATATCACAGATAAATATTACAAAAATGACTAGGACTCATCTAAAGACAAAGATTTTTTTTGGGGGCCTCTTGGTTTACCTTATAGCCACCCTTTTTTTCTTTTTTCCCACTATCTTTGCTTCTGAGAGCGTATCAGTGTCGACAGACTCAAGACTTGTGTCGATAGATGGGGTTCTACTCAATCCCATTTTACGTTTTGCTCCGCGGGATTCGTCATCCATTATTTCAATGTTTGATGGGAAGGGGGATGAAGGTATAGGTTTGGATCGGAAAACATCAGGTGGAGTTATAGGGGATGATACGGAAGGAGTGGGTTTATTCATAGTGCTTAACTATGATATTTTTTATAGCGTTGATTAGTTCTGTTTTGGACGTTGGATCAGCACTTATCGTTGCTTGATTTTGGATCAAGCTTTCTGCTTTTTCTGCAACTGACTGTTGTGTGAGAGTTGCGGAATACACTTCGGGTTGAATTTGTATTCCTTATATCTACGTTAGTGCGTTTTCTGCCGATCCGTACATCAAAACTTGTTCGAGAACTTAACTTGTGAAGAGCTTAAACTTGCATTTAGAGCTCAATCTGTACAGTGTATATCACTATTACTGGCTACATCAGTAATACACAATTCAGTTTCGTGGTCTGTCATTGAAAACATTTATGATGAAACTGCCACTAAGAAAGCAAGACACATAAACAATGAACGCATATACAAATGTACAGAGCCGAAGAACTTTAATATGTACAGATTAATGAAATAAAAAATAAGTTGTTGCTGATCAAAGTCATACTTCAAGTGGAGCTACTTTGATCGACTGTTTTAATATGTGTCAAACTACCCATCTGGTACCTAAACCGGTCATTCTCACCTCATTTGCAAAGCGGCCAAACCATTTTTGTTTTATGCCAAGCTTTATGTCATGGGATTACCTTGATCAAGATGTTAGGGATCAAATACAATAACACATGAGTGTACGAACACAACTTTAAAATATTTATTACAAAAAAAAAGAACAGCAGAACACTAAATTATCGTTCTTTACAAGGCAAAACAAATTGTGATCGGAAACCGTAAATCCGCTTGCAGAAAATTGTTCTTTCACCACGCACATATTTGTAAGTAACCGATTTATGTTTTTCTAACATAAATTGCACTAAGACGAATGTGTCTGGTGTTAGAAGTTCCATGTAGGTCACATTTCGCCCAGCCTGATCCAAGTAAGCTGTTGAAAACTTTCTTAGTTCCAATTTAGAAAGCGGAAACCCCTATCGATGCATTTTGCGAAGGCTTTTAAAATCGATAATTTTTTGATTTCTGAGAATGTCGTTTACCCTCTAACAACTCTAATGTTGTGCCCATTGAATTTGTTATTAAACGTACTGAAAGGTATTTTGTATTGTTCAAGTACGGCTCTCATGGACACGCTTCCTTCAGTCGCATTCTCAAAAGCTTCCTCCAGTTGCTACTGGGTATAATTTTTGTAGTTTCTGGTACCAGGGATCTTTTTATAATCTCGGACCATCTGAACTTACCCCACCATGTTGATCAATGGCACCCCACGACTCAATATGCAAGTTCCGTATTTTTGTATTTGAGATAAAGTTCGGAAACCCGCCCACGATTGCTACATAAACCGCTCTTTATGATATATGTAAGATAAAATATGTAAGTCGCATACATATCTTTGTGTACAAAAGGTTCTTCCGTAGTTAAAAATACACGTGCACCGACACGGAGCGCCACACACAAGTAGATGTGTCGATATCAACGAAATCCACGAACACTAGTGGGATCCAACAGTGTGACGTCACCTAGGCACGAAAATTTGAATTTGTCATTCACTAAAATGTTCCCGAAAAAGTTGACCGTATTGACAATGGATATAAGGCTCAGATTGTAGTAGGTAAAGTTTAACGGTCTAATGTACTCGTAATGAACATATTTAGGCAAGATACCTACCGTAATCGCGAAATACGTACATTTATCTGCGTTCCTACCAAAAATGAGTAGTTAGCTATTTTCATTCCCTTGATGCTTGGTTAAATTGACCCGACAAAAACACTTTGTGTTAAAAATGCATTTATCCGATAGAAAACCACCACTTATGTGTTTACTTAGGAAAACTAAATGGAACAGGAAAACATGCCAAAAAATTTTTTAAGACCTGTAGATTTAACGTGTCTTTTAAGAGTATGATACTAGACGTGTTTCTTTTCAACGCGCGCATGCACCCGCATACACACACACAAACCCCCCCCCACACACACACACGCACGCACGCGCGCACACACACACAGACAGGCACAAACAGACACACAATGACACACACACGCACACACGCATACATGCTCGTGCGCATACATAGACATCATGACCTATCTCGGTGAAACTTGGACAAACGTAAAATGAGCTAATTAGTCGATTTAGCGATAGTGCAATAAGTTTCGATTGCATGACCTTCTATATCTACATATGTACAAACTTTAGAAATAAAATTTGGCGTGTGCATAAAACTAAAAATAAACATAAATGTTCATGAGCTATTCATAAGTAAAGAATTCAGAAACAAAATCTTGCCCAAATGAAAACATTATTTGTGGTAAAATGGGTGTTAAGGACAATCGAGGATTCATACTATATCCGTCCTTTTTCCTTCAGAACTGCATAATCTGTACCTTTCACTAGCCCTGTGGTAACTTTATTTTTACAACTACGTGTTTCGAATTTGTTGTAGCACGTTGTGGCTCTATAGGAGGAAGTAATGCTTTGATAATACCTAGTCTGAATTCATGCAGCTACATTCTGCTTCCAGAATATTGTTGTATAGGCAAGCGAATTGGTTACAATAGTTTCTAACGTATGCAGAATAAGCGTTGTTACCTGCGGGTGGAGTTTCAGTAATGACTTAGACTTATTCTCCTTTTTTCTCGTTTTAACCTAAATCATGTTGTTTTCAAATTCAGATGCGATAGCATATTTCCTTTTTATCCCTCCATTCATCTATCATTATTTTTTTCGTATATTTTGCAATAGTCTCGCCTGGTTTGAATTTTGCCCATTGTACAGCTGCAGGTGTACTTTGTCTTGATAACTTCAGCGTTCCCGTACAGCGTGTCAAGAATTGCCTTTGCCATCTCGAAACTATGTAAATGTGGTGGCCAACATTCAATTTTCCGCGTAACAAGTACAGTGCAACTCTTTAGGTGCATGTTGCGCCTCCTAAATCGTCCAGCATCCCGGTGTATACAGCAAATTTGTGCATTATTCCATTTATGGAGCTTGTTCTGAATATATCATTATTGAAATATAAACCTTCCCCAACATAAAACCATTGGTTGATCTAGTGAAAGGTCGCGCTCCGGATAGCACACTTTCATCATTCTCTCATTAAAAAACTCGATAACTAGTCGAATTTTGTACAATCTATCTGAGTATCGTTCTCCAGCACGGGGATTGTGTAAAAGTACAGTGCCCGTAGTATTACTCAAAATCGATTCCTACTAATACTTTCGTTCCCTCGGAGAGATATAATTCTGTGGCGTAATTGTTTGTTACTACGACTGTTTGTGAAAGAAACTAATCAGTAAGCAATAATCGAAAATAACTGCTAGTGTTTTCAGTTTCAGCAAATCAGTAAATCTTCCATTTGAGTGAAGGGGTGATTTACAATGCTGGTGGGATCATCACCCCAATTTAGGACGTCTCTATCTTCGTGCTCTTCGGGTTCGTCTTGGACGTCTTCTTCATGACGCACTTTTATTTCTTCAGATACTGAATCACAGTATTTATTTTCATATTGCTTCAAATTGTCGCTTTCCCACCCGTCTATATCTCTGTGAAACTCCGAATAACTTGCTCCAAGCACTCTTTAACAATTCTTTGCCTGTACGGTTATCTAATTCATTAAAACGCTAATGAGGCGGCTCTGGCTTATCTGTACTCTTCTACATGATCAAATATGCCATCAAGAACGCCTGCGAGGAAAACTTAGACACCAAACACAAAAAACTACGATGAAATACCTTTACAAAGTACCTATATATACGTCTACATGCACACTTAGTGGGAGGGCAACTAAATGGCTGGAATATGTCGGAATAAATCTGTCGTCAAATTCCGTCGGCGCCATTAGAATTTTCGTCACCAGCAGCAAACGTGTTAAAGGTCTTTGTCGTTACTACCGTAAAACAAATTGTATTCAATAATAAGCTTCCGAAAACATGCACCTAATTATTATGGCAGGCCTCTGTACTAGGCTTATTTTTGCCTTGTCATATTTTATAAATATACTAGCAGTATCTGATGTTTTTGTTTTTTTTTTTGTTAGTATGCTCATGCTTATGGTTAGTAATTACTTATTTTAGCATATATATATGTATGTATATATATATATATATATATATATATATATATATATATATATATATATATATACTGCAGACTGTTCAGGAGTCCTCCTCTTCAGCCCTGGTCATTCCCTTGTTGTTTTGTGTTATTGTATTGTTTACAATCATGAGGTGTGGTAATTTTTGGTAATAAGAAAAGAAAAAAAAGTGTTTAAATTTATTTGAATTTTGAATAGTGTGTGGTTGTGTTTAAGTGTGCGTGTGGGTTAGTGCCGAGGGCATATGGGGTATTATCGAGGGATTCTTCTACCACTTCGGAGAGGTCGTCGAGGAGTGGTGTGAGGATTGCGGGAGGATGTTTGAATTTTAATTTGGGTTTTTTCGAGGGAATTTGGGAAAGCGGTGGTTGTAGGGAGTGGTAAGGATTTCTTTGGTTGGGATCGTGTTGCCGAAAATTCGTTTATAGGCGAAGTTTTCCTGGAGTTTTTGGATACGGTTTGTGATTGGGGGTATATTGGCGTGGTGTAGGGTGAGGTCATTAGGGTACCTGAGGGGTAACCTGTGTATCCGTCTAAAAATTCGGCGTTCACAGGAGGCGATTGAGGAAGGTGATTGGGGTTTAATGTTTGTTTATATAGGAGCTCGGAAATCCATAACAGGGTGGATGTATGTTTTATAAGTGTGCAGAAGTGTTTTGGGGTGACAACCTCTGATTCTACCCCGAAGGGCGCACAGTAGGTTTGCGCGGTTTCTAATCCTGTTTAGTGTTTTTTTTTACATCGGGGAGTCAATTGAGTGTTCTAATGAAGAGGATTCCTAGGTAGGTGATTTCATCTTGGAGTATGAGCCTTTCTTGGTTAAGGGTGAGGGAGACGTTTCTGGAGGCAAGATTGGGGAACTTATCCTCTGCGTAATGAGGATGTCGGAAAATGATTGTTTGGGTTTTGTTGGGATTGACGCAGACTTTCCACTGGTTCGCCCAGTTAGAGAAATTCCCTAGGGTTTTGGATATGAGGCGGGAGGTCGTTTCGCTGTTCCGAATAACCGCCCAGAAGGCGGTGTCATCCGCGAACTGCGCAACGACTACTCCGGGTTGGGTAACTTCGGGAATGTCAGATACAAAGATGGTGTAAAGGATAGGGGCTAAAGCAGAACCTTGCGGAACGCCTGCTGTAGGTTGAAAAGGATCAGAGAAGGTTTTCCCTACTTTCACCCGAACTGACCGATTGGTCAGGTACGAGAGTAGTACCCGACGCGCTTTGCTGCGCTCAAATATAAAACACATTCTCCCTCCCCTCTACCTCTGCCCCTCCCTCTCCGTCTTGCCCTCATGTCAAGAAAAAAAATATCAATAGGGATATCGACATTTTTTTATTCAAGTGCCATTACAAAAATACTAACACATATAATCATGAAAACTATAGGCTTTATATATATATATATATATATATATATATATATATATATATATATATATATATATGGTACATATGTGTAATTATTAGTTTATCACGTGGTAATAATCATATATTTCGAAACTGTCTGGAATAAACCGTAATTATATGTTTTGATGAAAACCTCGTAGCCTCTATGTATCAAACATAGTAAAGGAGCTATATTATGTATTGTAACAAATTTCTTTTTTCAGGGGCAAATTGCGATAAAAATCCCAGATCAGTACAAAGTGAACCCACGTTTCAGTAATAAAACTTTCAATTTAAAAGATTGTAAGTAACAAATTGATCCGTTTTACTTAATTCTTTTCTATTTGTATTTGCCTGTAATGGAGCTGATGTGTATTTTTACTTCAGTATACCCTGAATGGGAGTTTGAAGAGAAATTGGAATTAAGAAGTACAAACGTGTTGGGTTTGGTAATGTTTAGTGTAATTCTTGGGGTTACAATAGGAAAAATGGGACATCGTGGACAACCGTTACTAACATTTTTTGAGACGCTTAGTGAAGCAATGATGATCATCACGGGATGGGTTATATGGCAAGTCTTTTAATTAAATTGCTGAAAAAATTTAAAATTTTTTGTTTCAGGTTATCACCTGTAGGTGTGTTTTTTTTAGTAATTGCCCAAATTATGGATATACCGAGCTTTGCAGCACTACTGGGACAACTAGGACTGTATTTTGGCACTGTACTTCTTGGTTTATTCCTACATGGATTCGGAACATTATCACTAATTTATTTTGTTTGCACAAGAACACTGCCTTTTAGAACAATTGCAGGACTTAGTCAAGTATTGGCCACTGCTTTTGGAACGGCCTCCAGGTACTTTTCTACTTAGAATAAACGTTTAAACATTCTTTAATTCCAGTTCCGCAACTATGCCTATAACAATACAAACGCTAGACAATATGGGTTTAGATCCACGAGTAACAAGATTTGTTATTCCAGTTGGAGCTACAATCAATATGGATGGTACAGCATTATACGAAGCAGTTGCCGCTATTTTTATAGCTCAAAGGAATGGGTTGGAGTTAGGGGTTGGACATGCAGCTGCAATTTGGTAAATTTGAGCAGCATGAAAATTTTAAAGCGCTATTTTTTGTAATTCAATATTCTATTTATGTGTAAAGAATTAACATAATGCATGTATGTTGTATTTCAGTATTACTGCCACAGCTGCTAGCATTGGTGCTGCCGGTATTCCACAAGCGGGTCTTGTAACTATGGTAATGGTTCTTGATACTGTTGGCCTACCTGCTGATCAAATATCAATCATTTTGGCGGTTGATTGGTTATTGTAAGTTTTGGCATCAAATTTATTGAAATAAAAAAAAAAAACGGATTTAACTGAAATATCACTGAAATTCAATTAATCAAAATTATGACAAGTGTATCAATTGTGTAACGGTGTTACCACAATCTTCAAACACGTACATGGATTCATAAAATTTCATTAAACAAACAAAACACTTAGTAGTTTATTTAGTTATTCTGTATTTTTACCAAATGCATTACAATTAATTTTTATTACACTCTTTTATGTTGATATGATTTAGTGTTGCAAGATCACCTTCTATTTTCACTCCGGCTCATTACCATCCATTTCAGTAACTTTTTCAGCAGTGCCAAAAAAACGTTTAATTGTATGTTTTTTTTATTCGTGTAAATTTCTAACGGTTTTTTCTCTCTTCACACATTGGAACAGGTAAATCCCATTTGGGAGTTAGTCAAGCACTCTTTGGCTTTCTTAAACCTATCGTTCTCAATTATAGTCTTGCGGTAAGCTGCATTGACTTGTTCAAACTAATTTCCCTTTTTTTTGGAAAAGTCGAGTTAACACATTTAACGACTGGTATTTACTAAACTACACACAAAAAGGAGTTTGTCAAGAAATTATCATTTCCTCTAAATGACAAGTACCGTAACCGAAGTCCTAAAATTGTGTTTTTTTTTAAATTAGGCTTGATAAAGTACTTCATTTTCTGATGCGTACCTCTCTCACTACTAACTAAAATATACTCTGAGGTCAAGAAACCGTAAGTTTTTTGAAACCATCCTCAGTATACGCTAAACTTGGTGATTGGCATATTTCTCAAAAAAAAGGACAGGAGATGGGAAAGAAATTATCAAGATTTAATTTAACAAAACATTATCTACTTTTCTTAATGGTTACCTCATGAAAAAAGTCGACCTCGAGATTTTGACGGATCTTCACGTTTTGAGGGTCTCTGAATCCATTTTGGACATTTCTGGCGTGCTGTCTGTCTATGTGTGTGTGTGTATCTGTATGTAAACACGATAGAGGTCAGACCGTTTGTGCTGGAGTGATGAACTTTGGCATGCGGCTATTATGGCAAAATCTTAGACCAGTACATGTAGGACCACCGGCAGTATCTGTCAACCTACGCAGTTTTCAAATTTGTTCAAGTACGTACACTATTTGTTTACATGGAGCTATCGAATTGAAACTTCGTACACGCATGGAAGATACTAAACAAGTATTAGATATGAAATTTCAAGGAGATAGAGGCACTAAAAATAGTTTTTAAATAAAAAAATGTTTTTATACAAATTAAGACTTTTAACCAAGATTTTCGACTGGCATAATGCAGAATCAACATAAATTGTGAAAAATGTATATATACATAGTTTCAGCTTAAATGCATTTCCCGAAAGTTATAGTCTACATGAGTGAACTTTCTGTACTTGGTATTCGTCGAATCCTTGGATTTTATTCTTGACTATACGAACACATCAACCAGAGGTGGAAATGCAAGAAGAGATAGTAAGTGTAACAGATAGATATTGCGAGGATTTGTCGTTATGCTGAACAGGTTGGAAATAAAAGAACCACAGCTTAGAGTATTTTATATAACGATTTGGGTGTATATTCGATATGATTGCACTGGCCCAAAAACTGTAACCACCAGATCAGAAACGGCATCGTAACTTTGTTGTTTGGTGTTTACAGCAACTTCAAACGGATAATTACTTTAGACAAAGAATTATGTCATCATATGTAGCACATTTCAGGTTGAGTCGATATGTATATGTGAAAAAAAATCGTCCAGATGTTCACGCGAAGCCATTACATCCGTAAAAGGTCACAGTACGGTTTTGACATCATTGAACCAGTTTTTCTATGAAATAATGGTGGATATACAGTTGTAGTGACTAGTGGGCGGACTTGTGGCCAAATTTAGATGAAATTGATTAGAAAGGCGGTATCACATGACACACTACTAATGCCATTATCGACGTATTGAGAAAAGAATTTAGTGAAACTATAATTTCACAAAATGCAACTCTTAGTTGGCCTCCAACAAATTGCAATTTGACTCCTTGGGAATTCGCTCATATGCACGAAGTCGAGGTAACCAGTTAAATAATAAAATACATAGGTGTACAGATAAGTTTCCTCAGTTTAACAAAAGCTGATGCCATCCATAGGCTAGGGATATAAACGTCATTATCGTCAGGTGGAACATTTGTCAACAACGTAACCTTAAAATATTCGTGACTTTTTATCAGTATAATATGTTTTTTTGTGTGCAAAAATGTCTAGTTTTGAGCCAAATGAGCGTGATTTGCGGTAACTTTTATTACTTATATTAAAAGATTAAGAACGGTGAATTTGACGCCGTAGACAGAGAACGTAGCGGAAGGCCAAAAGTGTACGAAGACGTGGAATTGGAACCATTATTGGATAAACATTCGGGCCAAATGCAAGAATTTGAACTTACATTAGGTATATCTCTACAAGCAATTTCACATTGGTTGAATCAGGAATGATTCAAAAACAACGAAATTGGCTTCCATAGGAACTGACGCCGGGAAACGTTTAACGCCGAATTTTGTGCTGCTTAGGCATAAACGAAAAGGCTTTTTCTACTGTATAGCTACTGGCAATGAAAAAATGTATGCATTATAACTCAAAAATAGCCATGCTTCAACATCTAAAGCTAAGTTAAATATTCATGCCAAAAAAACTTTTGTTGTGTATTTATGGGATCAGCTAGGTGCTGTGTATTATAAGTTGCTCAAACCGAATGAAACCATTACTGGGACTGTCTACTGAAAACAATTGATGAGATTGAGTCGCGCACTCAAGGAAAATTGCTCGTAACACTACTCCAGACACGACAAAATTATACTCCTGCATGATAATGCTCGTCCATGTGCTGCCCCGCCGGTCAAAACCCATTTAAAAGCAATCAATTTTAAAGTTTCACCCCATCAGCCGTATACACCAGACCTTGTTCCTTCTATATCCACTTGTTTCGATTGATGTATGTAGATATCAAAAATTATCCATATGCTACCAAAAAGATGGACTTCGAATAAAACATTTGGTTTCGTTCTTTCACAATAAATGCCAAACTTTTATTAAAAAACGGCGGGCAATTATTTGTACACCTAATAATAAATAAATTAAATAAAATAATGAAATATTTTTGTTTATGGATACGTTGGAAATTTACAAAAACTAACTAACAAATATTCAAAATTTCTCCCCTGGAAGTACGACATGTGTATTAATCCTTGTGGTGGTTCCTTCCATAGAAGCGTGCCTAATTAATTTTGGGGATTTACGTGCTATTAATTATACATCGAAATCACAGCTTTCCCGAGATCGTAGTGGGCAAAAAGCAACCCCTTTCTTTTTAAAACTCTATAACACAAAGAAAATATATATATATATATATATATATATATATATATATATATATATATATATATTTCATAGTAATGTAATGTAATGTAATATTATGCAGAGAACTGCAATTAACATTCGTCCATTGTATTGTGTCGGCCACGTGAGGCTGTAGAGGAGTAGTGCCTTTTGGTGAGGATAGGTTGCTTCCGTTCACACTATCAGGGTCATCATCACTAAAATCCAGATCGTCAAAACCTTTTCTGCCAGTTCTTCATCTGTTACGAAATCAGAACTAACTCTACTTCTCCTTCTAGTATCCCTCGATGTAGAAGTTGTAAAATCCATGTTTTCCACAACAAAAAAGGAAGAGTAACATTTAATGTTTTATCTCAAATACTATAAATAGAAACTGATAATACAAAAAGATACATAAAAGATATAGACTAAGTACATGTAAAATCACTGAAAAGTAGTGATGCAGTCAAGTTTGTTACATGTCAATAAAATTTATAAAAATAATAATGTAATGAAAATTATTGTACAATCACCTTTTACCTGTATCACTATTATTCTTATTGATTTTACGATTTTTTAAGAAGCAACAAACAATAATAATCAATAAACATAAAAAAATAGGGATAAAACAGTTATGAATATCTTAATCAATTTCAGTTGGAACGCCTGGTTCCATCTAACCGACAAAGTAGAAACCATAACAATGTTTCCGTATGAGGCCAAAGACAGATTAGTTTGGTTGCAATGCAGTGCCACGCTTGGCCAGGCTGCTTTAAATACAAAGTAATGCGAGTTCACTGGTGATCTCATGGCACTCTGGTGATCCACTTTTGAGATCACCGGTGAGTTCACGGTACTCAACACGTTAAAAAAAATTGAATATCACAAAATCGGCAAAACTTTGTCCTAGAGACGCAGAAGAATGTTAGAACATCAATGTTTGACACTAAAGTATAACGGTTTCTTATAAAACAATTACACTAAACCAATAATTTTACTACTGGACTTGTATAATAAAATTTTAAATCGAATACATGGTATCTTCGACTATATTTTTCGTTATATTGACTTACTTTTCACGATCTTGTAATGCTCGATAAAAACGGGATATTAATAAATATTATGCACTATACCTACAGGATAGTGAAATATTATTTTAATATCAAACACACAAATATCTATAATCTATGCTATAAGAAAATGAGAGATGTTTCAGTTGAATTAGTTCTTTTTACTTGAACAAATATTAATTTAATTTCTTTTAGGGATCGATTCCGCACAACTATCAATGTAATGTGCGATTGTTTGGGGGCCAAATTGGTCGATATGCTTAGTGCTTCAGACTTGAGAAAAATGGCAGATCCCGATAAATCAAATGCTGATACACACGAATTAGTTGAAATTGTTAAAGGAGATACACACGTGTAAATTTAATACCCTCTATCCCATCTACACATTTATCATGTCACCTTTTTATTGTAAAAACGATAAAGTATAAAGGAATAGTTACCATTCTTTGAAGAAATTATACATCATAACATATGAGTCCATTGAGAACTGTGTATATCACATCTTATTTAAAGACATTATATTTTTATACCACTCTTTTGAACCTAGACAATAATAAAAGTCAAAATTTCGAACAATGTATAAAGCATCTGTTCTGGTTTGAATTTTAAAATTTTTAGTTTACTGTTGTTTTTATAGTTGACAAATTTTATAGTGATCATTGTAAATATCACGCATGTTGTACTAATTACGTATATTTATTTATTATAGGTAATTGTTAATTGACAGCGTGTTATCGAGTTTTATAAAAATTTTCGTTTTTAATTGTGTTTAAGAGTTGTATGCAAAGCAAATTATACAGAATATAACACAATTTATAGGGCTTTAGTATAATTTTAGGAGAAATGTATTTATATCTGTTAAATTAGGGACCAATTTAGTTTTTTAAATAATGGCTAATATAAGTGCATTTTTTACAATACATTTCTTAAAATATTTTAGTAATATTTAAGGCTCAGTTATATTAGTATACGAAATCCAAATTGAATGTGTCTTCGAATTTATGTTCGATGTTTTCAGCTAAAAACACATGAAACGTCCCTTGTCCCTTCTTTGTACTAGGTATTGTGTACATGTTGTATAGTATCTATACTAGAAATTAATTTCTTTTGTGTAATGAATTGAAAATGTATGACATGTAATTGCTAATACTTCGATATCAAAACTACTGTGACGTTGTTATTTCTTATTCTAAGTGAATATTTAATTGTTGTTCGATTTACGATGTTTGTATTATCCACAGCATGTAAGTTTATAATAAATGTAACACCTGAGAATAACCATATCGATGTAAATTGGGGATTTGATGTATGTAATTTTAGTATTTCGTAATGATTTGTAGTTAAAAAATTATTTGACAATAAGTATATTTGCTTAAGAATTTTTGAATAATTCTTACAATGTTTATTAGAAGACTACAAATAAAAAAGCGTAAAATAAGAAAAAAGTAATATCTTACATTGTGTTCAATGATAAATATAGATAATAATGAGACATTGAGAGTACTTCTAAGTCATATATCAAGTAAGTATTACATGTTGAGCTATTAACTCTGTAATTAATTTCTTTTAGTAAATTGTGTTATGTAGCTTGTACTATGCAGCTCCCTAAAATGTTTGTTTTTGGTGTACAAAAATAAATAAATAAATGATAGTGTTTATTTTACATTTTAAAAACTCTATTGTTACATTGTAATTTCCCCAAGTTGATTGACTGATTTATTGCAACACCATTAACACTACAATTTTTCATCTATTCGTCATACATTGGAGTAACTAAAATTTTTAGCGCTTTACATTGTATGTTCTAATTTTTGCAAATTTTTGACAGTTTTTTCTCTATTATTTTCATTTGGGGGCTAGTCAAGCACTGTGTTTACCATATCTTTGAAGCTATCTTTCTCAATTATAGTGGTGTGGCTGGCTGCTTTGTTTTGTTTCAATAATATAAGGAATGAAAGTATTTGATGACAGAAGTATAGTTTGTAATACATTTAATATATTTACTGTGCCATCGACAAAAAGATATTATTCAACTCCTTTAGATGGCATGTTGCCCCATACCATAATTAATTCTAATTATTTTGTTGCCGTGTCTCACTCACAATCTCCTAAAATTGGCTGGACTTGTTTCAGATAACCTTATCCATTGACTAAGTGTTATATAGACGTTTTTGTAATACTACAAAGTGAATGTTGTCAGTTTCTTTTCAAGGATAATTTTTTAGTCACCAGAACTGTCAAACAAGAAACTGCAAGATTTTTTCAACTATCCACAGTAGACGCTACAATTGAAATCGGCCTTTCCGATAAAATTTCTATAAAATATATGGATCCATAGTGGATATCAATACCAATACTATGTGAGATAAACGTTTTTCCTTTCTTGTTGACAGAACATCAAAATACCAAAAATTGAAATCTGCATTACCAGATCATTGTAATCCTGATACCAGAATAACACATTTCTGTAGTTATTGACATACCTAATAACGCCAATCTAACTGGACCAAACATGTATCTGAATTTCTGCTAAAGTTAACTAAGATAATTACTTATGTAGCACTAGTTTTGGAAATGTACAGAATGAGATTGTATCAGTAATGTTATTACAGTTACCAAATTATGATTATTTAGAAATGCAAAGGAACACTATAAATAACAAAATCTAAAAGTTTTTTTCCAGGTCTCCAAATAAAAGTTATGATTGACATAGCCCTACCAAACTAATAGCTTTTTAGGTGTATTTTGTAGAACTACTGTTTCAAATCCTTTCATGTACAAATTATAGCTACCTATTAGTAATATTGGTCTAAAAGGCCTTCTTATAACTACAGCATCAGGTTATCCATAAAATTTATGATTCTACTACCTGTGATAAGACAATTCTGAAAAAGAAGTGATACCTTTTTTTTAATGAAGTACAATAATTGAATTAGTACATAACAAAAGCTTGTAGATTTTTTATTTTTCTATAAAGCTATCAGTTTTATTAAAATAAATGTACAAAAAAGAATTGTCCACATGTTATATCTTCTGAAAAAGTTTGATCAACATGTTCAATGTCGCATTTAGGTTGGAAAAATTATAAGTTAATTATCAAGGCGTTATTCAGAAGCTCTTGGTGAACCGGTCGTGATGAGGTTTTCACTCGCTACGAACTGCTTTGGGGTATCTCAGGCACCATTCAAAGATAGATGACACCGTCTTCATGTAATTTTTTTTTTATTATGCTTATTAGTTAGAATGCTTATTTGTTAGTATTGCTTATTCTTATCTTATGCCTGCAGACTGTTTAGGAGTCTGCTTCCTCTTCAGTCCTGGGTCTTTTGTATGTTAGTGTTGTGTGTATTGTATACGTGCATACAATGTAGTGTGTGGTGTTAAGTGGTTGCAAAAAAAAAGTAAACATTATTAATATAATATTACATTATTTTTGTTTAGATTGTAGATATATATGTGGTGTGTATATGAGATGCGTGGTGTGTATTGGCTTGATTCTTTGGTCGTCTTCGATTTTATGTTAGGGCGTATGGGATGTCATCAAGGAGGTCTTCGAATTCTTCCAGGAGGTTTTCGATGTGCTGGGTCAGGATAGTTGGAGGGTGCTTAAATTTATTTTTCGGTTTTCTCCTGTGGCTTCTTAGGTATTGGATGTGGGTAAGGGGCGTATGTGGAATGCGGAGGATGTTTTTGGCAGCCTCTGTTTCGCCGAATATCCTACGGTGTGTGTAATTTGTTTGTAGTGTTTTGAGGTGTAGTGTAATAGGTGGACGTTAGCGTGTTCTATGGTAATTTCGTTGGATGCTTCTATAGTGTAATCGGTGTTATTGGTTGAACGATTAGCTGCCCAAAAGGCAGTGTCGTCGGAAAACTGTGCCAGGGATACTCCGGGCGTTGTTACACTGGCGATACCATTGGCGAAAATAAGGTATAGTATTGGTGCCAAGGGAGAATGATAGGGTACGCCTGCTTGCGGGGTGAAACTTTGTGAAGGGGATGAACCCACCCGGACTCGTACCGTCCTATCTGTTAGATACGACAGTAGGAGCTTCGTGAGCTCGAGGGGGATACCTAATGCTTGGATTTTGTCAACTAGACCCGCATGCCAGACTCTGTCAAAGGCCTGCTTTGTCTAAGAACACGGCGAGGTTACAATACCGGTGGTTAAATTCTCGTGACGTTTCGGTTACGAGTTTCAGCAATGGGCCCTGACAGGTTCTATTAGGTCGGAAGCCGAACTGGCTGTCGGGTAAGAAGTTATTGGATTCTATGTGATCTCCCAGCCTTCGGGCTAGGATTTGCTCTAAGTATTTCCCTAGGCAACTGAAGAGGCAGATGGGTCGGTAAGATGAGGGTTCTGTCAGGTCGGAGAAGTTTTTAGGAATGATGACGGTCGAGGCGGATTTCTACACCATCGGGAAGTACGAAATAGAGAGGTGTTTGTTATATATGGACGTTAGGCGTCTGATCGCTGGGGGTGGTAGGTGTCTCAGTATAAGGCTATTGAGTCCGTCTTCTCCGGGAGCGGGTATTTTGCCTTTTTGGAAATAGTTGAGGGTTTGAGCTGGAGTAATTGGACAGAAAACGGGTCATTATCATCCAGAATTTTCTCGGGTAACACGAAGTTTTTGAAATCCTCAAGGTCTTGCTCTAGACGATTTTTAAAGTCGTCATCGAACGAGGGATCGTTAGGTGAAGTATAGACGGGTTGTGGTAGGGTAAGAATACTGTGGGCTAGGCGGATATAGTTTCTATTGGTCGTGGAATCCCTAATTGGGCATGTCGGGCATTAAGATCTCCTAGGAGGATAGCATTGGGTAGGACGGAGATGTGGTCTAGGAGGTCATTTGAAATTGCTTTTTCGGGAGGATTAACAGAAAAAGGTGACGGGAAGGGGAAAGTGTACCGTTGCAGCAACACATTCGAGGTGCTGCAGGTGCGGCGGAAGAGGATAAGGGGTGGCAGGAAATAAATTTTTGATTATGAGGGCTGTGCCTCGCAAACTATTGTCGGCGCTAAATTGAAGGAACGAATTATAGGAGGCAAAGTCAAGGGTAGAACGGGTTGTTAGATTTGTTGCTGTGATTGCAAGGACTTGTATTTAATTTGTGGCTAATAAATTATTAATGAGAGGGCGCTTCCGACGGACACCCCTCGCATTAATTGTACCTATTATGAGATTCATTGTACTTAGGGTGAGGGAGAGGGATTAAGGTGAGGGGTTAAGGTGCAGGATTATGATCGGACGTTGTGGGTAGTGATAGCTATCCCATTGCAAATAAAGTTGACTCTGGTACGGAGTTTCAAATATTCCCTGGACGTAATGGCGACAGCTTTCGCTATGTTGGCCGTACGCTCAGGAAACAGTTGCATTAGGGTTAGGGAAAGGGAGGCGATGAAATCAGCAATGGTGATTTGGGTTTGTCGTCATCCTCGATGTCCGACGTAGAAGGAGGTAGCGGTTTGGGTACGGCAGTCGCTGCCGTGGTGGTAGGAATCGCAGGACGCGTCGCGCACGAAAAGGAGTAAGTAGCGTGAGGTCCACTGCAATTGTTACACTTTGGTGTATTCAGGCGGGTACAAGGCGAGGTTTTGTGGCTTTCACCACAGCTGGACAACGGCGGGTGCGGGTAGGATATTCCTCCGAAATATGCCCCACCTGCGTGCAACTGGAGCAGTATTTGAGGATAGGGTTAGGGATACGGGATTGTTCACACGGGTAGTGTCTACCGAAATGGTCGTTGGAAAGGAGGTGGTTTAGGGTGGATTGCGAAGCGGTAATTAGGCAGATAAAGGAAGCAGGGGTGTTTGTTGTCCTGGATATGATCCGGATTGCTTTTGTGATCTTAGGGAAGTCAATAGAGTCACATATCTCTTCAGGAAGGATGTCCTTGTCCACGCCACGGATGATGCAGGAAAAGGACAAAGGTTTAGGGTTGAGGTTTGTTGAGGGAGCAGGTGTTCGGGGACCTGATAGCTGCAACAGCGTCAATGCAGGCTCACCAAAGTGATGCTGCATAGTTTGATGCATCGTATCTGGCAGGGCCTCGCTCGTTTCCAACAAGCATGTACGGTTTTGGTTGAGCTTTACGTTCAACCAGGGGAGACTGAAAGGGACGAGGGCTTGAAAAGAAAAGTATTTTTGGGTGTTAAATCTTGCGGGAATATTGCGAATGCAATATCGGAAAGTGGAATTATATGTAGCGGAAGGTTTAGCGGTAGGGCTAGGTTTTGAATCGGAAGCAGGACGGGAAGTAGAAGGGTTGGGGTTTTTAAAGGACTGGTGAACGGGTTTGACTGCGGGTGGAATGTAAGAAGAGGCAATGGAGGACATGGAAGATGCCCTCACTAGTGTAGAAGGGGATGCGGCGGCTGCCGCAAAGGATAGGGAAGGAGGTGTTGTAGCGGATCTAGGTGGCGGGTAACTCGAAGACGAGGAAGGAGCAAGGCCGACCGTAGCCCGGAGACCCGGATTGCCATATTTTACAATGGCGGGTTGGTACGGTACTTGAAAAGGGGGTCAGAAATGGTCATGTTACGGACCTCTTACCGAGGTGCAGCCTCACACCCCGCTGGATTAAGGCTTGGAAGTTGAAAGTCCGATTGAATACAGGGCTTTGTTAGTATTAATAAACAAAAATAAAAAACAAACATTTATTTTAAAATACTACATTAATCACTACCTCCTAACTGTTGGCGGTGT
>JARFJB010001859.1:275000-277500 GCA_036346205.1 Vesta saturnalis | reverse complement strand
CAGACACACAGACACACAGACACACAGACACACAGACACACAGACACACAGACACACAGACACACAGACACACAGACACAGACACACAAGCACACAGACACAGACACACAGACACACAGACAAGACACAAGACACACAACACACAGACACACAGCACACAGACACACAGACACACAGACACACGACACACAGACACAGACACACAACACACAGACACACAGACACAGACACACAGACACACACAGACACACAGACACACAGACACACAGACACAAGACACACAACACACGACACACAGACACACGACACAGACACACAGACACACAGCACACAGACACACAGACACACAGACACACGACACACACACAGACACACAGACACACAGACACAGACACACAGACACACAGCACACAGACACACAACACACAGACACACAGACACACAGACACACAGACACACAGACACAACACACAACACACACACACAACACAAACACAACACAACAACACAACAACACACAACACAAACACACACACACAGACACACACAACAGACACACAGACACACAACACAGCACACGCAAGACACACAGACACACACACACAACACACAACAACACACAGACACACAACACACAACACACAGACACAACACACAACACAACACACAGACACACGACACAAGAACAACACACAGACACAGACACAGACACACAGACACACAGACACACAACGACACAGACACAGACACAGACACAGACACACAGACACAAGACACACAGACACAGACACACAGACACACAGACACACAACACAAGACACACAGACACACGACACACAGACACAGACACAAGACACACAACACACAGACACAACACAAACACACAGACACACAGACACACAGACACACAGACACAGACACACAGACACACACACACAGACACAAGACACACAAGACACAGACAACAGACACACAGACACAGACACACAGACACACAACACACACGACACACAGACACACAACACAACACACAACACAACACACAACACACAGACACACACAACACACAACACACAACAACAGACACAGACACACAGACACACACACACAACACACAACACACACACACAGACACACACACACACACAGACACACAGACACACAGACACAGACACACAGACACACAGACACACACACAGACACACAGACACACAGACACACACAGACACACAGACACACAACACAGACACAAGACACACACACACAACACACAGACACACAACACACAGACACACAACACACAACACACAGACACACAACACACAACACAAACACACAACACACAACACACAACACACAACACACAGACACACAGACACACAGACACACAGACAACAGACACACAGACACAAGACACACAACACACACACACAGACACAGACACAGACACAGACACACAGACACACAGACACACAGACACACAGACACACAGACACAGACACAGACACACAGACACACAACACACAGACACACGACACAGCACAGACACAAGACACACAGACACACAGACACACAGACACAGACACAGACACAGCACACGACACACAACACACAGACACACAACACAGACACAGACACAGACACAGACACACAGACACACAACACAGACACACAGACACACAGACACACAGACACACAGACACACAGACACACAGACAACAGACACAAGACACACAGACACACGACACAGAACACAACACACAGACACACAGACACACACACAGACACACACACACACAGACACACACACACACAGACACACAGCACACACACAGACACAGACACACAGACACACAGACACACAAACACAACACAAACACACAGACACACAGACACACAGACACAGACACACAGACACACAGACACACAGACAAGACACACAGACACACAGACACACACCACACAGACACAGACACACGACACACAGACACACAGACACACAGACACACAGACACAGACACAGACACACAGACACACAGACACAGACACAAGACACACACACAACACACAGACACACAACACACAGACACACAGACACACAGACACACAGACACAGACACACACAGACACACAGACACACAGACACAACAAACACAACACACACACACAGCACACAGACACACAGACACAAGACAACACACGACACAAACACACAACACACAACACAACACACAGACACACAGACAACAACACACAACACAAACAACACACAAACAACAACAAACACACACACAAACACAAACAACAAACACACAAACACACACACACACACACCAACACACAGACACACAACACAAAACAACACAACACAACACACACACACAACACACACACAACAAGACACACAGACACACAGACACACAGACACACAGACACACAGACACACAGACACACAGACACACAGACAACAGACAACAAGACACAAGACACACAGACACAC
>JARFJB010001859.1:35000-267500 GCA_036346205.1 Vesta saturnalis | reverse complement strand
GCGTAGTATTGAACTTATTCGCAAATAATCGCAATAATGCTAATTCAAGAAAAATATCGCTTGGGTTGTATCTTGACTTTACCGACAATAATGTTGCTCTTACTCAAATTACCTTCCAGCCTCACATTGACTTGCTTGACATTAATTATTATAACATTAGCCTTGTATTGGATTACTCGCACAACTCAAATCGCATTAAAAGAATTTGCCGTCTAGTGTTAGGTTTCGCTGTGCATGAGAAAGTTTTGGATGAGGTTAAGTGTTGTATTATTGTGGGACAGGTAAACAAGGAAACTACTCAAATTAGAATTAATGAGCTTTGCGCAATGATGGTTCAACCCGTTAAACTGATAAACATTAAACAACAATCATGTGGTTTAATTATGTATTCATTTCTTTTATGAGTGTTCTTAAAAGTACACCAAGAAAACAATGCTTTAATATAAATTAGATTCCATAAGTAGTAACATTATATTAATAAAACTTAATTGCTTTGAAAGAGTTTCAAGTTTTTGCGTCAGTTCGTTTATTATCAAATTCTGTGCAAAATGTGCAATATTTTGTATACACATTAAAGTTCATAATTATATACATGCAAACACATAAGTGCATGACTGTTATAATCTAAAATTAGTAAAAGTACAATTTAATTGCATTCCATTGCGTATAATTGTATAAAAGAACTTGGGTACAAGAACTACATTTTAACTTTGCACAATTATGATTTTTCTAGTCACATCACATCAAACTTGGGGAATTTTTGCTTAGATTTGAGAATCAAAAAAATAATCGAAGTTATCTAGCATAATGATACAATGTATTCTCATTGAATTAATTAATTATAACACTAATTGCATTCATTAACACAAATTTAAACTTTTTTGCTAAATACGTAATTTTTGATGCCAATACAGCTTTTATTTCCCACTAAAGCTGTGAGATGTACGTTTGGTAACCAAAAACGAATTGTGCATGGTTTTTGATTTGTTACTTAACGATATTAAAAAGCAATGAAGAAGAAGCAAGTACATGCGAGGATCGAGGAAGCATGTGAGACCCTGCGCAATAGACCACATCAATTATCCGATGCTGTAAACTCAACATATTGTCGTTGCCAAATGTGCATTAATTCAAATGGATTTCATTTTGAACAAAATTTATAAAATTTTAAATAATATGCATGTACATATTTATTGTAGTTAATTAAAAAATTGAATAAGAAATCTAAATCTGCAATCAAAATACACCAGGGGCGTACCACAAAAAAGTTTGTGGGGGATTAACGTACCGACACCCCCAAAAATGGACCACCCTGTAGAATTAAAAAAAAATTAAAATATTCAAATTAATGCTTCTTGATAAGATAATAACTTTACCAAATTTAAAATCAATATCTGAAAAACTGTGGAAGCTATTAAAACAAATCGAAAAATTTTACAAAACTTTGACACCCTGTATCTTGGAAACGAAGGATTTTTGGATATATGTTTATATCGAAAACTTATATTATTTTTTAAAGTAGAATACACCCTTGAAGTTATGAGCATAAAATTCGGACCACCCTGTATATATATATATATATATATATATATATATATATATATATATACAGGTTGTTCCTTAATGATATGCGAATATTGAAGCGGATGAATCTACACGAAAAAATAATTATAGTTTGCTTAATAAAGTACGGTCCTAAACTGTACCGTTACGGAAATACAGGGTGTCAAATTTACACGAAAAATACGAAAATTAATTGATATCTTCTAAACCGCTAAACATTTTCCAGTGAAATTTAGTAAGAAGGTAGAGTGCGTGAAACTGGATATTATACGAAGTAAATTTCCAGCTTCTACAGTAGCGTGCGTACGGGCACTCACTTAGATATTTTTGAAGAAAAAAATTATACGCCACTGATTTCTTGAAAAACAAAATTACATTTTAATTCCTCGTTCAATTTGAAAAATAAAAGCTCTCTCGAATTATGTTCCGTTTGGGAGTAATAAAATAAAAACCGTTGTATTGTACGAGAAAATTAATTCAATGAATGAAATAACAATTTCGCAATAAGTCTAGTTGCCTTTCAAAATGACACTTGCTTTTTCCATGTGACATTTTCTAGTTCAATTTAAGTCACTGTAAATTAACTTTTCCCATTGTTTTTGTACAATTTTGTTATTAATGATGCCGTATACAATTGCTGAAATGGCTGATATGCATTATGTGTATGGCCTCGCTGATGGCAATGGAGAAAAAGCCAGACGGATTTATCACCAGACATATCCCAATCGTGCTTTACCAGATAGTGGAATATTCATCAGCGTCTTGTTGAAACTGGTAGTGTCCGAAGAGGTACATCTGAAGGTAGGCCTCTAAGTGTAAGAACAACTAAAATTGAGGAAGCAGTCCTGCACGCAGTCGAAGAACAGCCTGAAACGAGTACAAAAAAGATAGCTACAAACTTGAATATTTGCCAACAAATTGTTTGGAGAATTTTAATGGATTATTTTTTATATCCATACCATATTTTGAGAGTACAGGCATTACTCCCGAGAGATTTTCCTAAGCGAGTAACTTTTTGTCGGTGGTATCTTCATAATATTGCACATAATCCACAATTCGATTCACATATCCTGTTCACGGACGAATGTAATTTCTCAAGAAATGCGATTCAGAATTTTCACAATAACCATTTGTGGGCGGATGAGAATCCCAAAGCCACAACTGAAACCCATACCCAACATCAATTTTCGGTGAACGTCTGGTCAGGAATTATACCCGATTACTTTATTGGTCCATTATTTCTTCCGAGACGACTTGATGGACAATCTTACTTTACTTTCATTCGTGAACAATTGCCTGAGCTGCTTGAGGATGTTCCGCTTTTAATAAGACACCATATGTGGTACATGCATGATGGTGCACCAGCACATTTCAGTGGAATGGTTCGCAATCATCTAGATACTGTTTATTCTAATCGTTGGATTGGCCGTGGGGGACCTCAAGAATGGCTACCACGGTCCCCCGACCTTAACAGCTTAGATTTTTTCTTGTGGGGCTATCTAAAAACGCTAATGTACACAAGTCCCATTAACAGTGTAGAAGAATTGAATAATATAAAACATACTCCGGGAATATTTCAACGAGTGAGGAATTCCATGAGAAAAAGTGCATTTTGAGTGAAGTAGGACATTTCCAACAATTTATGTCATTACCGTTCCATATTACTTGTTCCCAATATTATGTTTATGCTGTGTTTCCATTATTTCTGTTTTTGTTGTTGTTCAGTGAAGGCAGATGCCAATTCGTAACGTATTCTTTCAATCATTAAATTACATAATTTTCTCGTACAATACAACGGTTTTTATTTTATTACTCCCAAACGTAACATTCTAGGAACATAATTCAAGAGAGCTTTTAGTTTTCAAATTGAACGAGGAATTAAAATGTAATTTTGTTTTTCAAGAAATCAGTGGCGTATCATTTTTTTTCTTCAAAAATATCCAAGTGAGTGCCCGTACGCACGTCACTGCTGAAGCTGGAATTTAACTTCGTATCGAAAAATATCCACTTTCATGCACTCTAGCTTCGTACTAAATTTTAGTGGAAAATGTATATATTAGAGTAGACATTTTTGGGTTTGAACTTGTAATAAATGTAACGAATGTAATATCTACGTTTCGGTAGTCTTTCTTTACTACCTTTTTCCAAGATTGTTTATTTTATTGTTTGGCAAACAATAAAATAATATATATATATATATATATATATATATATATATATATATATATATATATATATATATATAATATATATATATATATATATATATATATATATATATATATATATTTCATGCACTCTAGCTTCGTACTAAATTTTAGTGGAAAATGTATATATTAGAGTAGACATTTTTGGGTTTGAACTTGTAATAAATGTAACGAATGTAGTATCTACGTTTCGGTAGTCTTTACTACCTTTTTCCAAGATTGTTTATTTTATTGTTTGGCAAACAATAAAATAAAAATATATATATATATATATATATATATATATATATATATATATATATGTATATATAGATACCGGATGTAACTTCTGAACGGGTCGTTCGATTTTGTTCAAATTTTGGTAGGTTGAATTAGTGCCAGTTTGGGATTTTTTACATAAAAAAACTATATGGCCGACTTCCGGTTTTACCGGAAATGACGCAAAAACTGAAAGTTTAAATGAAACACCCTGTATATTTTACATATTTGGATTTTAGGGTTTCTAATACATACAGTTCATCTGTCAAATGTCAACTCAGGTGCTATTTTAATTTAATTTTTTTAAATATTTTTTTCATCCAAATTATAGATAATTGACGTAAATTACCCCTACAATATTATTTTTCCTAATAATTAATTTTTGTGAAGTTTGTTAACGATAAAATTTAAAAATTACGGTTTTTTAACTAAAACTCACTGTTCTCAATAGAAACATACATGGACCACCCTGTATATTCAAAAGCTCTTTCAAGTACTAGTAAAACGATATGGATAGTAATTCCCTTAGTTCCTAAATAAAGCAGTAATTTTTAATTTTCTAATTTTTATTAATGCTCCTGAAATCGACTCTGTCAAAGTAAAATGGCGTCTGAGTTGACATTTGGCAGATGAACTGTATGTATTTGAAGCCGTAGAATCCAAACATGTAAAAATATACAATTTGTTCCATTTAAATTTTCAGCTTTTGTGCCATTTCAGGTGAAACCGGAAATATTGTTTTTTTAAGTAAAAAAATCCCAAACTCGCTCTAATATCAAAAGTTACAGCAGGGGTGGCCCCTATTTGATTTACACCCGGTATATATATATATATATATATATATATATATATATATATATATATATATATATATATATATATATATATATATATATATACATGTAATATCCATACTTATAACATATTCAATACGTAATTTTTACTGTGTCGCTGATGTAATCATTTAAATTTGTTTTCATCATGTGAATTATATGTACATGATAAATACTAATTAAACGTATGTAAAACAATCCTTTGAAAAGTAAATATGGCTTTTATAAGCGTATATTATGAACCCGCGTTAGTATTCAAAAGGCAGCTAAGTTGTTTGTTAATGAAAAAAACTGGATATAGCAGAGAGCATTCCACAGGTGAAAAATTTGCGGGTGTTTGTCTGTTGAAACATAATAAAGCCACTGAGAGCTTGTTTACCTTTAACAGTTACGTAATGTGAGTTATATTATTCAAATTACGTTTTTGCATTTTATAATGGGATTTTGTTTTTAGTGTTGTTGAATGGGAGCTGTAATTCTAACCGTGACTTCACACGTTTGATTACATAGATTTGTAAGTATACCAATATTCTAAAGTTTATTAACATATATTGTTTGTTGTTCTGTTAAATTAAAACTGCATATATGCGTGGAAATTTTTAACGATAAACAAAATAATAAATATGGCAATGTGGTTTAGGCGTTTTATTCCATTCAAGTCATACGTTTATTATGGTAATAATTTACATATTCAAATATTTTATTATGTATCATATTATTGAAACTGTTCTCATTAAAAAACGGCCTTCACATCTATGTTTAAGACTGTTGCTCAATTTTTTTAATATTCGGTAATATAGGTTAATAAAATTTATTGTGTTTTTAAAAACGATCGGGCTGTATTTGAAAGAGGAATTCTTTGGAGAGGTGAATGGTCTGTTAATGCGATTTGAATACTATTTCGTCCGTCGGGGTGCTTAGGTGGCGTATAAAACCTTTTAGTTTTGTAAAGGACGTTATCGAATGTGTACACATCCTAACTTAAAATCCTTTAAATCATCAAAACAGTTTTAATTACTTAAAAATTATTGAGCGTTGAACAAGCTTTGTACCACTTTTATTAACCGTGATTTAAAAAAAGTAATAAGTAATTATGTTTCAACCATATAAGGACTAAATTACAAAAAACTGTATGTCAATAAATAAGCCTAACTGGCACTAACTGGTATAACAGCCTTAAGGGGAAAGGTGTATAAATCGATTTAAGTATTTCCAGTGTGAACATTTTATGCAGATTTAGGTATCTTAATCAGTGATGCAACATTGCGAGTTAACCTGAAATGATACACAAAGTACGTATATGTAAATAACGGATTCATTAGTATCACACAACGAGATAGCGACATCATTAACTTAATTGGAAGCCGTCTAGTGAAAACCAGTAAAAGGTAAGAATTCAAAAGGGGCAGACTAATAACAGTATTATAGCGTCTAAATCACACAACTTTCTTTTTTCTACTTGCGTTCTTAATTCGCAAAAATTTTCCTAT
The DNA here is from genome assembly GCA_036346205.1 of Vesta saturnalis. Taxonomy (NCBI): domain Eukaryota; kingdom Metazoa; phylum Arthropoda; class Insecta; order Coleoptera; family Lampyridae; genus Vesta; species Vesta saturnalis. The sequence goes on along the minus strand of JARFJB010001859.1, from coordinate 261,149 downwards.
TGTAACACGTCTTAAACAAATGAACAAAGTAGGGATATTCAGGTAATGCTAAATCTCGCTACTGGATTCAATTGTTTATCGGGTGTTACCTCTGGCAATGATTATTGCAAACAATCTCAATGCGATTCGCAAATGACATTATTTGCGTTTCATAACGTAGACATAAAACACGCAACTTTTTACATTTTCGTATATTATACGAATAACGGGAAGGTATTGCGATCAAGAAAAGATTCGACCTCGACATTTTAACGGATTTTCAGGTTTTGAACGTCCCTCAATCCATTTTGACCATGTTTGGCCTGCCGTTTGTGTATGCGTGCGTGCGTGCTAACAGTGTGCGTCAAATATACATTCAGCTGATAGCCATACCATCAAGTGATCGTACCCTTAATGCAAGAGTGAGAATGAGAGTTCCAGTCCCCGATAAGGAAGATACTTTTTTTTTTAATTTTTCTAAATTTTATTTCCAATTATGATAAGAATAAAAATAGGCGAAATATTTTAAGGAATGGCATTTTTTTTATAAATTTGTGTATAAATTCTGTCTGAAAAATGAGGTTGGTTAAAGAAATATGACATACGCAGACGGAGATCCTGCTAATAATAAGCATTAGAATATAATTCACATGTCACATGGTACATTTTTGATTACTTTCATTGGTTAAAATACAAAAAGAAAATCGCAGATTAGGCTATCAAATTGGTGATAATTTTATCACCGCATGTTGACTGTCACGCGATTTTAATGAATAAAATAGTTTACTATCAAAGTGGCAAATCGTTTAAAATTGTAGACTTTAAAAAAATTTTCTATTAACGTTCATTATATTCTCTTACCAAATATAACACGTCTTATGATTAATAATCGATGATAGCACTCCTTAAAACCTTCAGAAAATTGAAGTTCAATTTTCATCGGTTTTAACTCGAGCTATCATCGATGATAATCATAACACTAGTTATCCCCGAAAAAGCAAAATTCACTTGAATTGGATATTTGAAAATGACATAAATGTTGGCAAATCAACCTCAGTACCTTTATTTATAATAATATATATATATATATATATATATATATATATATATATATATATATATATATATATATATATGTAGGGTGGTTTAAGATGTGTGCCCGGGAGGTTCAGTCAGTAAGCGATTGACCTGGTAATCTATTGAGCCTGGGTTCAATTCTCAAGTCTCAGAAGCGCTATTTTTTAATTATTAAGTTTCATACTAAGCAGTAAGTGTAATGAAAAAATTTGTATAAACAAAAAAATTGTTAAACTTGTAAAAAGTAATTTTAGGTAAATCAGAAACACGGAAGTGGGGCTTTACCTGAATATCTTTAATTTTTCCATCTCTTTTCACGAAGTTTGTGTCTGTGTCTGTGTCCGTGTCCGTGTCTGTATCTGGGTCTGTGTCTGTGTCTGTGCCTGTGTCTGTGTCTGTGTCTGTGTCTGTGTCTGTCTGTGTCTGTGTCTTTGTCTGTGTCTGTGTCTGTGTCTGTGTCTGTGTCTGTCTGTGTCTGTGTCTGTGTCTGTGTCTGTGTCTGTGTCTGTGACTGTGTCTGTGTCTGTGTCTGTGTCTGTGCTGTGTCTGTGTCTGCTGTCTGTCTGCGTCTGCGTCGTCTGCGTCTGCGTCTGCGTCTGCGTCTGCGTCTGCGTCTGCGTCTGCGTCTGCGTCTGCGTCTGCGTCTGCGTCTGCGTCTGCGTCTGCGTCTGCGTCTGCGTCTGCGTCTGCGTGCGTCTGCGTCTGCGTCTGCGTCTGCGTCTGCGTCGTGTCCGCGTCCACCACCGCGTCCGCGTCCGTGTCCGTGTCCTCCTCCGCGTTCGCGTTCGCATTCGGTGTTGCGTTACACGAACAATTATCATAATTATTCGGTTTATGAAGATTTGGCAAATGAAGTAGCAACAAATATATATAATCAAGGTCTGAGCGGTAGAGTACCTTTATTTATTAATATATATATATATATATATATATATATATATATATATATATATATATATATATATATATATATATATATATATGTAGGGTTTAAGATGTGTGCCCGGAGGTTCAGTCAGTAAGCGATTGACCTGGTAATCTATTGAGCCTGGGTTCAATTCTCAAGTCTCAGAAGCGCTATTTTTTAATTATTAAGTTTCATACTAAGCAGTAAGTGTAATGAAAAAATTTGTATAAACAAAAAAATTGTTAAACTTGTAAAAAGTAATTTTAGGTAAATCAGAAACACGGAAGTGGGGCTTTACCTGAATATCTTTAATTTTTCCATCTCTTTTCACGAAGTTTGTGTCTGTGTCTGTGTCCGTGTCCGTGTCTGTATCTGGGTCTGTGTCTGTGTCTGTGCCTGTGTCTGTGTCTGTGTCTGTGTCTGTGTCTGTGTCTGTGTCTGTGTCTGTGTCTGTGTCTTTGTCTGTGTCTGTGTCTGTGCCTGTGTCTGTGTCTGTGTACGTGTCCGTGTCCGTGTCCGTCTCCGTGTCCGTGTCCGTGTCCGTGTCCGTGTCCGTGTCCGTGTCCGTGTCCGTGTCCGTGTCCGTGTCCGTGTTCGTGTCCGTGTCCGTGTCCGTGTCCGCGTCCGTGTCTGTGTCTGTGTCTGTGTCTGTGTCTGTGTCTGTGTCTGTGTCTGTGTCTGTGTCTGTGTCTGTGTCTGTGTCTGTGTCTGTGTCTGTGTCTGTGTCTGTGTCTGTGTCTGTGTCTGTGTCTGTGTCTGTGTCTGTGTCTGTGTCTGTGTCTGTGTCTGTGTCTGTGTCTGTGTCTGTGTCTGTCTCTGTCTCTGTCTCTGTGTCTGCGTCTGCGTCTGCGTCTGCGTCTGCGTCTGCGTCTGCGTCTGCGTCTGCGTCTGCGTCTGCGTCCGTGTCCGCGTCCACCACCGCGTCCGCGTCCGTGTCCGTGTCCTCGTCCGCGTTCGCGTTCGCATTCGGTGTTGCGTTACACGAACAATTATCATAATTATTCGGTTTATGAAGATTTGGCAAATGAAGTAGCAACAAATATATATAATCAAGGTCTGAGCGGTAGAGAAGGTATATTATCTAGAGGCCAATTTTTCTGTCAAAATTTTATACTACTTTCAGCATTAATAGACGATACTTGCAATGTAAAACATTATTCATTCTTAACTGAAATTGTGTACATTTTCTCCCAAAAATTTGCAAAAGATGTAAAAAATAGAACGTATATTATAACAGTTATGGAGGCTGAAATTGGCTCCACCGAGTGCTATATTTTTAAAGGTAGATTTACGTTATGACGGGAAAACTCTTATAAGGAACTAATGTTTCCAAACGTGTAACTTCCGGTTCCATATGCCCAATGTTCGGTTCCAAGCGCGCAAGTTCCGGTTCCAGACGCCTAACTTCCGGTTCCAGACGCGTAGCTTCCAGCCTGTAGATTTTAAATTAGGTTTCGCGATTCGATATTTTTGATTATCCTGAAAATAACGTATATAAGATTCCAATGTGTAATAGTAAAGTAATTGTCTTAATAAAAGATGAGATAAGTGGTAAAATAATCACGGATTGGATGCATCTAAAATGTATTATTAAAACTAATGAATGTTTTCTGTAATAGGGGTTGATCATAGCCATACCCAGTAGTATAGCTTAAAAATAGATTTGACTGCTATAGCTGAGAAATTATTGTAAACATTGCAGTATCCCTCATTCAAAAACCACAAAACCAGTTCATTCCAATATATCTCTTATTGATAAAATAACATATTACGTACATTGCTAGTAAATGGTTCATACTCAATTAATAAATCATGCAATATAACGCATTATGCCAAAGTATCGGCGACAAAGGCCGAAGAAGATGATTCAATTTCCAATTCCAAATCAATAACTCTTGTTTTGATGAGTACAGTTAATTACAACTTTCGGCTGATTCTTAAATTGTTCGCAACTAACCATGGAACCTTGCGGTGAATTATATTGATTTCAAAAGTTCAAATACTCGTCGTAAGCATCCACGTATTTGTTATCAGCGAAAACGAGATTTTGCTGCTCGTACGGATATCTCTTATTACTAATATTTGCTTTTATATTCGAGATATTTAAGCGAACGTATTTTACTGCACTCTCTTCTCTATTATTACGTTTCTTGGTACCAAAATAAACCTGTAATTTGAGGACATTGAAAGCCCAAACCATTAACGTTGATGACGGTGAGGATGAATATTAGTATAAATCTCGAGCGTAAAACGCAACTTGTATCGGTGAATTTTTATTAATCTTCTGATAGATACCCATCATCATTTGGAATTACATACGGAACCTTCCATGTAACCTTTGTTAAGTCAATCTCAATATCCGTTTCGCCGCAGTAGCAGTCCACGTCGGCCTTGGAGCGAACCAATACCAGTTCTTGGCGTATGTTGATTAGAGGTTTCGTATAACCCCCTGCAAATCCCAACACATGCTTGAGCGGTATGAAAGCGCAGAAGGTGGTCTTGGTGCTGAAGAGGCTTGTTTTACGGACTCCATCCTACATGCGATAAACGTATACTTTCATCTGCAATATATCAGCAAAACCCTTTAATGGTGCTGTTAATGCCCAGTAGACGTACAGCTTCAATCACCTGATCGCCTGACATGAATCAAATCTCGTCGAAGAGGAAGAGGGGTGAATTATTCTTAAGGTGTGTTCCCTTACGGGTCAGGGTACCTTCCAAACGTATAACACTATCGTAAGCAGCAGTAATGAGATCAGGTCTCTGAATAACTAGATTAATCTCATCAGAGTTGCTGTAAGAATTTGTTGCATACGGATGTAAAGTTCGACTATTGCATTCCACGATCGTATGCTCGTACCTGACCCTGGTGATTAAACTTTTCAACGCTTCTTTCATATCGTCTTAATACTTTATGGCCGAGATATTCTAGAAAATGAACGTCGTCTTCAGTTAACGATGTGCTCTCGTCTTGAGTTAGAGACCTACTGCTGAAAATCTTAAGACCCATACTTCTTCAGTTCCAATCTAATGGTTACTGTTTCGTTATTGAAGTCTACTAATCGACCCTCTTGATCAACCAATTTCAGGGTTATGTTATCTATACATCGTGTAAGTACAGGTAAATAAATAACTGTAGATTGCTCCTTGATTAATTTATAACCTAGTCCAACGTATGCATCAAACTCGAAGATTGTGTGCGACTCCTTACTGTTCCGGTATGCGCCTCCAGTTAAATTACACTCCACATGTAAGTTTGTAGCTTAAATTATTTGAACATCGAGATCAGATTCGTGTGCGTGACCTGCTTTATACACGTGAGAAGCCGAGCATGTGCCCAATAGAATCCGCCTGTCTAAAGTCCACGTTATGTATATATTTAACTTCACATTTTAGCGTATTATTGTTTGCTCTTAAAATAAAGTCGATTGTGTTATGCGGGTTAGTCTTGTGCTGTTCATATGCACCACTTGGAATCGTAAGCTGTTTATGCTCGCCAGTTTCCGTAGTATAGTAAAATTTGCTGCTACCCTCATGAATATTTCGTATTGAATTGCCACAGTAGAATCCTAGCAATCCTAATCCATAATGGTAATTAGGATCGCATTCAGTTGGCGGAAAATACGTTGCGCTGAACACGTTTCCCGCACTCGTCAACGTGAACGTTTGGGACATGACTGCAAATAAACAAATCATATTGCAAGCTACTTATTATATAGAAAATCTAGACATAAATGTCCGCATATAAATGTATTATAATTCTGCTTCTTATCATAAGTATATGTAATTTTGCTACCTCTTAAATATCTAATTATTTCACGTGGTGGCGCTAAACCTCCAAAGCTATCATAGTAAATGGCTTCGTCACCGCATTTCTTCAAAGAAACCCAATGAGTACCTCTTGCTCTATTATCGTCCAGGTTCACGATAGCACATTCATCAAGGTGTGGTTTATGAGGCAAGGTATCGCGCTCTCTAAGGAATGGCACATCCATTGTTTCGTTATGACGTTGAGCCTCCTACAATTGCTTCGTCGCAGCCGAAGCGTCGTTGATAGCTTTAGCTAGACCACTACCGGCAAGAACACCTGCAGCTGAGAGACCGGCGAATACGGGTATTAGGAATGGAAGGAAGTCGCCAGTTTTAGGTATCGGAATGATTCTATTCACTTGCAACTACTTCTTTCCACCGGGAATCTTAACGAACTTAGCGGCCCATAGCCTGACATCAATAGGTTTCTTCAGATTGCCATCTTTAAGCAGACGTTTGACGGATTTTCGAATAGGTTGTAAAACTCCTCCTCTAAACGAGCACTTCTTCCTCATCTTCTTGGCACCCATACCCAACGTAGTTTTAGCCTCCACGGCGTTCGCTACGGCAAAGACTGCTGTCTTCACCAAAACTGGAATCCTTCGAGCGTACACGATTCCAAGCTTGATCTCGAAGCACCCTATCTGCTTGATGACGACTTATTATAGCGGTAGAATGATAGCCGAAATCTTGTTGTTTCCAAGCTTCGTATAGAGGATGTATACCGGAATCGCTGCGAACTAAACGTTTCTGTTGTTTGGTTCCTGGTCCGCAAAATCGATAACCCGGAATATGCTTTTCAACAGGTAATTTGTTTATTAAGGTGTTTATTACTCCTCTCACCAGCACTATGTGAACTGGTCAGTATACTATCAGCAACCGAACGATGAAGTTTACGAAGCAGCCTCGAGAACAACCTGTGGACGGTTATGATTTCCTGAAATCGGAAGTGGCGAGAAAGCATGGTCGTCTTTTTCAAGCATCAATTGGAGCAATTATTTGCGTACCTTCGGGGTGCGGAAAAACTAATATAATAGTTAGCTTATTGTAGGCGCCAGACGGTTTAAAATTTGGAAATGTACACGTTTACTCCAAGTCGCTTGAGCAGCCAAAGTATCAATACTTAAAATATGTACTTGAGACGATAAGAGGTATTAGGCATAACGCATTCAACGACAAGGCGGATGTATACATGCCTGAAGACATCGATAAGAGTTCTATAATGATCTTCGACGACATCTCGTGTCTCAATCAAGATATACTTCTCGATTATTTCAGTAGAGAGCGACACTCGGGCGTGGACTCCTATCTCTGTCAAACCTGTTCAAGGATTTCGAAGCAATTGATTCGCGATAATAATAAAAGGATTGCACAAATTTGAAGCATGTATACGATGAGCGTGTAGGTACTGATATGACCTTCGATTAATTTAAATCAAAGTCCTCGCAATGTTGGTAGACTAAATACGACCCCGTATGCATTGTGGAAGACTTTGATTACGGCAGATACCGAACCGGCTTTGATTGCTACATTACCTGCTTATAATGCTCATTCAGAGGTAGTTAGTCGCAATGATGTTCAAGATAAAGTCGTTAATCGGAAGTTAACGCAAACTTGAAATGCAATCAAATGTAAGCTCGAATTATTGAAGAGCGGGGAATTTTTAAACATACCTTTTAGCGAAAACTGCCTATGAACCTATAGTGGATCCTTTGAAACAAATCTCTAACGCGGAAATTAAAGTAGAACCACTGAAATCGGAGTTCAGACAGCTACCCGCCGCTACGTCAACGCCTGCCACGTTCAAGTTCAAACCTCCGTTGCACCTTCATTCGTTGAAACCGGTGTAGAACCAATACCTGTTACGTTTAGACCCCAGTTACACCTCCAGATCCTGTTGAAGAAGAGGAAGAGCAGGTGGAACCAACTAATTTAACGCAAGTACTCGATGACGCAGGCGTTGCTGATGAATTCTTAGAGAAATATGATCCTTTACCTCGCTACTACGTAGTATCACTGATCCGCGGAAACCAAAAACAGGTTGATAATACATACGGTCTTCATTATGATGAAAGCTTAGATAAATGGGCTATCTGAGATTCTCCAGTGAATATAGAAGGTCTTAATCTAAGTATACAAGATGAAGCATATGAAGGCACTCCCGGACTATACGAGTTGCTTATATTGAAAGAGCCGAAGAAGTACACATTGAGAGACGAGACGGTCTATGTCGATATTCAAGCTGAAACTAATGCTTATAGGAACATACACGATCCTCACAGAGCAAGTATGTATAATACCGAAAAATTATTAAGTCGCTAATCAGAACGAAACGTGTCGATCACGGCATAGTGAAGAAGTTATCAAATAGAGTGAAGGAATATGTATACTGGAATACTCCTCGAGAACTTGTTGAACATATGAGGCAGTTGCATGCATCGAAAGCAGCAGGTCATACTGGACATGATAACGAAATGATTCGTATCGAAGAAGAGCTCTGAGAAGGTATAATTGCATAATAATGTCCATCGATAAGTTTGGCAGACATTCGCTATCGCATTTAAAACGTGCAACTACAAATATCAAATTAACCTGGGATGATAATTACGATATGCAAGGTAAAAGACTTCGCAATGTCTCTGAACCCATCGTAGAAAATGATGTTGCAACTAGGAGATACGTAGATGAAGCGAATTTAAAATTGACTGAGGATAGTGATTAGGATGCGCAAGGTAAAGGTCTGCAACGTCATCGATTCAATCTTAGATGCGGATGTAGCTACCAAACAGTATATTGATAAGTGAAACGAAGTTCTAGAGCTTAAAATAAAGAGTGATATCGATTTATCGATTACAAAATTATTGGTTGAGCGGGATCAGAAACTTAAGGAAGAAATTAATCATATATATGGCGATATAAGCATCTTTAGCAGGGATATTTATAATATCGAGAATAATTTGCATTAATAATGTCTTTAAATCTGGCGGTTGTCAAAGAATTGCATAAGCCTGCAGGGACAATTTCATAAGGAAACGAACCATCGTTAAGCAGCGGGATGATCTGTGGCAGACGGATTTAGCCGAATGTATTACGCATGATAAAGAGGACCGAAATTTGTCGGGCGATGACTTCCATTTTGAAGGAGGGTAGAGCTCCAGATAACTATAATAAACATTTTGAAGGGTTAATGAAAAGATGCAATCCATCATTACTCAACGTATGGTGTGAAAAAGGCACCCATTGTGGAAAGGGTTATAAGAACGTTAAAGAACGCATTATACAAACGATTTAGTTTCAAAAATAAATACAAGTGGTTAGATGTGTTGCAGGAAGTTACTTCCGAATATAATAATAAAGAGCATTCCACGATTAGAATGAAGCCCAAAGATGTAACGGTATCAACATGCTTATCGATGTTTCATAATATTAAGGTAATGGGAATATGAAAATTTAAAATCGGTGATTAAGTCCGGATTTTTAAATATAAATCAATATTTGCGAAAGGCAACACTCCTTTTCTGCTGACCTATTTAAGATTGCTAAGCTGAAGGTTGGTAATCCCGTTAGGTATTTACTGGAGGATCTGCAAGCCAAACCGATACAAGGTCAATTTTACGCTGAAGTACTACAGAAAACAACTCATCCGGATCTATTTCTGGTTGAGAAGCTGTTACGGCGTAAGGGGGTCCGACTATACAGGGTGTCCAGTTTAAGATGAAATGCATGGGGATATTGGAAACCGTTAGAGATACGAAGATGGTTAAATGGAGAAAAAGTTGCGTCATTATATGCCCAAGAAGTAACCATGGTTACATGTCAAAAAATCCCTTCCATTTACTAGATACAGGGTGATAACTGAAAATATGCGTTTTCTAAAAATCGCTATATCTTGTTTCTTGCAAGAGATACATCCACGATTTTTGCAGGATGGAGGTAACAGGTAGCGAGGATTTCAAAAATGATTTTGAAAAAAATCTAGGCCTACTAGATTTTGAGATAATGCACGCAACTTTCGATTTTCTTATGGACGCCATATTGGATTTTTGCATTTTTTGAATTCTTCATAAAAAATGCTTTTCAACCATATATCATCTGCCAATGAGAAAGTGTCAAATTACACAATTAAATTTATATCAAAGCAACCTTGACATATTATGTATTTTAATTAAATGAAAATTAATCTACAAATTAAACTAACTATTGAGAACAATATTATTGATTATTAACATAAATCATAATAATAAAAGTGACAAAAAACAACAAAAAATAAAATTTAATATTATACTGAATTTTACTATTAATTAATCAAATGCTCAAATAAACCTCCATTCTCTTGCAATAATTGAATAGATGGTTGATTGGCAAAGGCCTAGTTTGATATAAATTTAATTGTGTAATTTGCCACTTTCTCATTGGCAGATTATAAACATCTGATATATGGTTGAAAAGCATTTTTATGAAGAATTCAAAATGCGAGATGATAAGGAACTCTTGTGATGCAGTGCTAACTCGATGCAGATGGTGTTTGCAGGAGAATGAAGGTTTATTCGAGCATTTGATTAATTAATAGTAAAATTCAGTATAATATTAAATTTTATTTTTTGTTGTTTTTTGTCACTTTTATTATTATGATTTATGTTAATAATCAATAATATTGTTCTCAATAGTTAGTTTAATTTGTAGATTAATTTTCATTTAATTAAAATACATAATATGTCAAGGTTGCTTTGATATAAATTTAATTGTGTAATTTGACACTTTCTCATTGGCAGATTATAAACATCTGATATATGGTTGAAAAGCATTTTTTATGAAGAATTCAAAAATGCGAGATGATAAGGAACTCTTGTGATGCAGTGCTAACTCGATGCAGATGGTGTTTGCAGGAGAATGAAGGTTTATTCGAGCATTTGATTAATTAATAGTAAAATTCAGTATAATATTAAATTTTATTTTTGTTGTTTTTGTCACTTTTATTATTATGATTTATGTTAATAATCAATAATATTGTTCTCAATAGTTAGTTTAATTTGTAGATTAATTTTCATTTAATTAAAATACATAATATGTCAAGGTTGCTTTGATATAAATTTAATTGTGTAATTTGACATTTTCTCATTGGCAGATTATAAACATATGATATATGGTTGAAAAGCATTTTTTATGAAGAATTCAAAAATGCAAAAATCCAATATGGCGTCCATAAGAAAATCGAAAGTTGCGTGCATTATCTCAAAATCTAGTAGGCCTATGTTTTTTCAAAATCATTTTTGAAATCCTCGCTACCTGTTACCCCCATCCTGCAAAAATCGTGGATGTATCTCTTGCAAGAAACAAGATATAGCGATTTTTAGAAAATGCATATTTTCAGTTATCACCCTGTATCTAGTAAATGGAAGGGATTTTTTGACATGTAACCATGGTTACTTCTTGGGCATATAATGACGCAACTTTTTCTCCATTTAACCATCTTCGTATCTCTAACGGTTTCCAATATCCCCATGCATTTCATCTTAAACTGGACACCCTGTATGTTCGATGGCTTGGTATGGATAAATCACATGATTCCCGGATTAATAAAACATGTTCTGTACAACATGTGTATATTTTCATATAACAAAAAATGTGTTATATAACATGTAAATATATTTTCGCACATGTATAATAATAAATAATTTCTTAATCTAAGTCTACGATATAATAAATAGTGTCTTAACCTATAGCATAAAAATAATGATAATGATGATAATAGCTGCTTTCTTAACCTAAATCCACAGTAGCGGGGACATTGCAATGTCCCCAAAACAGCGTATCGATAGCACTACGCCGAAAATACCTCTTGTCATCCCGATTGTTAAGAGCGACTTTACGTTGTTCTATGCAGTAGTGTCGAGGCCGAGGAATTTTAAAAATTCATAAATATCCGTATTTAATTAATTTTTAGAATGTAATAGGAAACTTGCCTGATGAAGCATGATAACAACTGATGTACAGCCATATGTTATATTGCTCTTATATACGTCCGCACCGGATGTTGCGGTTTTGTAAATGTATTGTCTAGAAACTACATCACACTACTTTAGAGATAATTTTACGTTTTGATAATAAATATAAATTGTTCTAGAAATATGAACTTCCTGTTGTAGAAATGTTATTTTATTATTGTGCAATTATTAGCGAATATTTTTAATAAAATCTTTGTTATAATTGTTTATTTTGTATCGGGTATTAAATTATAAAAAATGATAGTTTACATATTGATATAAAAAAGGAAAATGCCACGTATTTCATTCCCTCCCCAAGGGGGAGGGCGGGATGCTCGAGCTTTCCGAGCTCCTTCAGCCACAATAATGGATTCCCAGCATAGTTACATACATTACGTATATATGCATGGTGGGATTAAGGATGGTTGTGGTCAGGATAGGATCGGAAGAAAGGGAGTTAGGGTTCTGAGGGGGAAAATACTACCCCAGCATTCGCGTAAGTAGCCGCATATGGTGTGCATATGTGTAGTGACCATGACGCTACGTGTGTATGAGGAAAACCCCCTGAAAAAACTTCATACAAGCTAGACGGTAACGGAATCGAACCCATTACCTCCCGAATGCTAAGCAAATCGTGTCACTACTACTCTACCAACTCGGTATATTGATATAAAATTTCGAATAACAACTATAAGAAATTATACTGTTTTTAAATCCGGATGTTCCTGCGTTTCTATAGTTAACACATATCTATCTGCTTCTTTGTAATATTCTTATGGTAAAATTTGTTTGTATGCATTATCGTATTTATTATTTTTAACCAATAAATGCATATTTTCAATAATGATTTTTTAAATACAATTATTCATCATCAGAATGCATAGAATTCTCTTTACTGCTTTATTATATGAAGAAGAATGATAAGAATACTGCGAAAATTATTTTCTTTAGATCATTCCAGAAACTACACCACCCACATTTATTATCAAATTCATTATTTTTGAACTAGTAAATGCACTTATTCAATATTGATTTTTGAAATACAATGTAATTACGTATTTATTTAGTAAATTCATTATTTTTAACTAGTACGTCACGACGGTTGTTATTTATAGATAAGCATAATTGTAATATTATTTTTGCAATATAATTTAGTCAATAATTAAAATGTGTTACATATTTATCGATAAATTTCATTATTTTTAACTAGTAAATACATTTTTTAATATTCATTATCGATTTTATAATTTTCAACTGCATCGTTATGTTAGCATAAACATTTCTATATGTTGCGTGTGTGATATCGGCATAAACATTTATATAGATATCACGCTTTATACATTTTATATCTAAAACCGGGATTGGCAGAGTGACACACAAGCAAGTTTACCATAACTTTCTCGAGTACAAATGTCACTGTAGGCAAACAATTCTTTCAGGATTTATACTTCCACCGGAAGTAGATACATTAACATCTTTACATGAACCAGCGGAATTACCTCTTCAGTATCGGCGAAGAACCCACCAAGTACCCTTATAAGCAACGACCAAGAACCGGAAGTAGCTATTCAGCAGCGGCGAAGAACCTCGCGTATAAACATGCCTGCATAGTCCTGACGCATGCGCATTTCAACATCCCAATATGGCAGATACGTTTCTTTGGCCAACAGATGGACCATCCCCTTGCTAATCTGAACGTCACTGCAACTTCCTCCAGGCGAAGCCACGCTCTCGTCTCTCATTGGTCCGCCAACCGCAAATTTTCGGAGGGGGCGGGGCTTAACTTCTCACTCACGTCGCTGATTGTTTTGACGTTACTTACTTGTCAGGAAGTAACTTAGCCTTACTACTAACAAATTTCTCAATTTATAGCACCCCATTCTGCAAACTTCCCGAATACTCAAATTCTCCTCAACGAAGTTAAAGATAACATCAACGATGTGGGCCATTGGGTTTGTTCTCAGTTGGATGGTAGAAATGTCCATATTTATGGTTGTTTAAATAAAGGTAGTCTTCGTGCTCGGGAGAATATTTACCTATCTAATTTCTATAGAAATGGCCATATTGTCCAATTTCATCCTGTACAATACCAATTCAACTGTTATGATTGTAGCATTTATACTACAGCATTTACCTTTTCTATTATTTTGGAACATTTCTATTCCTGAAAAAATATAATCGTCAAATACCCTTTATTTTAATATAAAATAAAGTCACTTTATTTTACTTAATAGTATATTAAAATACAAGTATCATAATACTAGTATTACTGGGCCAGTGCAAGTTTGTAACACTAGACGCGAGGCGTCGAGTATTCCAAAGCACGAGCACTGCAATGAATATTATGAAACGTGTGTTTTATACAATTTTTTCTAATTCTGATGTTATAAAACAATTTTAGAAATTGCAGTTTGTTAATTTGCATGTCAGATTGAATTTTTGTATGTTGACTACACTGATAGTAAACTGACATTTAGAAATTGACAATTTTTCGCACAACCTTTCGAGGTTAGGGTTAATACCTGTCTGGAAAAACCTCCAAATCCAGAGTAGCCAATGCCATAAATCGAAATGCGCCAAAAACTGTAAAATAAAGTTTGCGTTATACATTATTATCGTTCTGTTTTCACCCCAAAACAGAACGATAATGTGAACTTTATGATACATAATTAGAGCAAGTTACATTATTTTACTATTATGTGAGATTTTGACGTTTTCAAATAAATAGGTACAACAGTGATAAAATACCAAAAATGTCATTGAATTATTTTGTTTCGATAAGCCATGTTTCGTACTCGAACATAAATCTTTGTATGCATCTCGTCCGTAATAAGGCTTTATTGAACTCGCCTTCTTTATAAACCTTGATACATAAATTAATATTTCGATGTTTTCAGAACATCGTAAAAGCCAACGAAGCTAAAGGCTTGTTTCCACTTGACGTTACATTTCACGAAATCGAGTTCTCACAAAGTTTGCATTGCATATTTCCACGGTCGTATTGTGTTATACACAAGTTGTTGGTATTACCGTTTGATACCAACGACGTAGCCTAAGTACTAACAAGGCGGCTATAGCTTGTAATTGTTTCTACAACTAGCGCTTACGATTTCATTCATTACTAAATTACAGTTTTCTTTCCCCTAGGTGGTATTGGACAAAAAAAGAGTGCACCTCTAAGATAATTGTTAACTAACGTATCAGTTCAACAATAATTTTTTTAAGTGGCTTTATTGGACGTTCTCGCAAATATACTTATGGTATTAAATAAATTCAATTACTAGTGATGAACATGTAAACTTTCACGATTATCACACAATTAAAATACTTATCTTTTAGATAGTAAATCGGGTATTTTTTATTTATCTTTATATAAATCTATACGTTTCGATAGCAATTATAGTTATCATCCTCAATAAATTGTTAATGTCTTTAAAACTACTTTACTACTTTCCATGCCGAGATCAAATAGAAATTTTATATCTTCAAAGTTTAATTAAAAATGTAAAAAAATAAAATCGGCATTACCGGTGTTTCAATTAAAAATTTCTTTCAGATAGTTTACGTAAAAAATTTTGGATTCTCCCTTCCAAACATTTAAACCAAATGTTTATACCTTGTAGATGTCGCTTCGAGCAGCCGTTTCTGTGTTAATATAATTTAAATGTTTCATTCTATCAGGTACTACTAATGTGACACTGACAATCTACAGTCCTAGTTATAGCAAAAGAAATTCATATCACAAGTTTTCCCCAAACCTCGTACAAGCACGTGAATTAGTACTATAGAGTAGATTTGGATTTGCAGGTCGACCTAACACCTATCTCCATCACCCTTTTTGAAACATTATCAAATTAAAACAAACTATATATATATATATATATATATATATATATATATATATATATATATATATATACAGGGTGAATCTTGTCTAATCCGCCAAAATTAAAGGCGTGCTAGAACTCATCATTCTAAGTAAAAAAGTTAATATGTACATGGGTCCGGAAATGCTTCGTTTCCGAGATGCAGGGTGTCAAAGTTGAAAAAAGAAATCGCGTTTACTTCAATATCTTTCGACTGGTTCGAAATAGTTTCATGAAATTTCGTATACGGGGTTTTTTTGGGATGACAAATTCAAATTTGTGGTCCATTTCGTTGTCGTTTCTAGAGGGCGCCAGCGGCAACGATTTCGACCCCTTTAAATCATAGCAATTTTTTTTGCTACACTGTATGCCATTTTGGACTAGAAAAATCGATTCTTCTATCTTTTCTTCTAAAAAAAGGCATATCTTAGTGATGTCGCTAGGAGCAACCCTTTCCGAGAAAAACGCTTTTAAAACTCATAATGCATACACATTTTCGGAGGGTATTTTTTTGACAGGTTTATCAATAGGAATTTTTAATTGTTACTAAGTAACTTATTTGTTTACTTATGTACTTATCTGTCTCTTTGCGTTCATTGATAATAAAATTTTAATAAAAAATCCATAATTAAATACGATAGAATGCCTAGACATACAACATGTATACTTTTAATATTAATTTTTTTTCTTTTTCTTTTTTTTAATGTTGGATTTTTCTCGGAAAGGGTTACTCCTAGCGACTTCACTAAGATATACCTTTTTGTAGCAGAAAAGACAGGAGAATCGATTTTTTTAATCCAAAATGGCATACAGTGTAGCACAAGAAAGTTGCAAAGATTTAAAGTGGTCGAAATGGTTGCCGCTGGCGCCCTCTAGAAACCACAACTAAATGGACCACAAATTTGAATTTGTCATCCCAAAAAAACCCCGTATACAAAATTTCATGAAACTATTTCGAAACAATCGAAAGATATTGAAGAAAACGCGATTTTTTTTTCTACTTTGACACCCTGTATCTCGGAAACGAAGCATTTCCGGACCCATGTACATATGAACTTTTTCGCTTAGAATCATGAGTTCTAGTAGTTCTTTAATTTTGGCGGATTAGATAAGATTCACCCTATATATATCCTTTTTGCACTCTGTAAACTCAAGCTAGGTGCTTAGTGTACAATTTGAACGACTAAATGGTCACTTCTTCTCACCGACAGACTGAAAATGCTTTTTGTACGTCTGATATATAATGTGGCGATGTGTTGTTACAGTATAGTAGCTTACCATTAATCGTCGAGTACACGCGCTTAAAACTTGCCGTCAGCGCACGCAGAGTGGTGGATTCCACCGCAATCGAAAACATTTGTTTACTGACGCTCTGACTATAGTCAGCTAATATACCGTAGATTGTATAAACCTCAAAAGTAAAGTTTTCATTAACTAGTTTAAACATTATAATTTGTCTACAGAATTATAAAACACTTAGTATCTAAAACTTAAAATTGCACTACTAGCGCACACGCCTTATGGTGGATTACATCGTACTCAACTGAAAAGAGGTATTTGGCCAACTAAATTAAGGTACACAAGGTCGCAGCGATGACAAAATCTAGTAAACATGTGCCGCAAGCACTGAACTGTACTGGAACGCGCGCTCCGTCCGCGAGACCGATCCGAGAGAGAGAGGGCGGCTAGGACACTTTAGTGATGTATTTTTCTCTGATAATTAGCTAACAAATAACAATAGCATTTACAAATATCGATTTAAACTCATTTGACCTACTGTTATACTCAGTCATATAACAAAAACAATGAACCATAAAAATAATTTCAAGGTATAATCAATGGTATGCGTTAAACTTCGGATTTTTATTGACCATAAAGGATTTTGTAAATTAAGCGTAGTTACACGTGTTCGCATAACACATTCTACATTATCGCTTTGTGCAAAAATTGTAATCAATTTGTAAAGATGAATAAAAAATATAATGGTATAAAACAAACGTGATGACAACCATTGCATAAGTCAGTGCATAAATGCAACAAACAATAAGCATCATAGCTAAAATCAATAATTAATAAGCAAATAATAATTGTCGATTTGAAGTTACATTTTGGTTAGTTTGTTTTGGAGTGACGCCGTCTGCTTTCTCGCGCAGCGCATGCGCAAAGCGTTACGAAAAGGACAGGAGTTAAAAAAGTGCGGCGGATTTCACCTAGAAGCGTGTACTAAAGGGTTAACATCAAGTATTATCTTTCTCAAATTTTAAGAAAATAAAAACCAAGCCATCCTAAAGGATAAAAGTTACTTTCTGACGGATTATTATACATTTGAAGTAAAGACTTTTTTCACTATTGCTAAATCCACTAATTAGTACATTTTACAACTGTTGGCCAAGTTTCCCCAAGATAAGCAATCATTTGTGGATATGGTGTGTGTGTGTGTGTGTGTGTGTGTGTGTGTGAGCGCGCGTGCGTACGTGTGTGCGTGTGTGCGTGCGTGCGCGTGGGTGTATGCGTGTGCGTGTGCTGTGGTGCGTGGTGTGTTTTTTGGGGGGCCGTGGCGTGCCTGATGCGTGTGGTGTGCGGTGCGGTGCTGTGTGTCGTTTGTGTATGTGTCGTTCGTGTGTGTCGTGTGTGTATGTTGGTTTGTTGTAGTGTGGTGTGTTCCGTCTGGCGTGCCTGATAGCGTGTGTGCGCGTGTGCGCGAGTGCCGCGTGTCTGTGTGTCAGTTTACCCGTGTATCTGCGTATCCGTGTTTCCGTGTGTCCGTATTTCGGTTTGTTTAAGTGTGAGTGTGTATCCGTATGTGAGTGTGCGTGTGCGTGTGATTGTGCGTGTGCGGGTGAGTGTGCGTGTGCGTGTGCGTGTGCTGTGCGTGCGTGTGTGCGTGTGCGTGCTGTGCGTGTGCGTGCTGTCGTGTGCGGCGCTGCGCGTGGCGTGCGCGTGCGGCGCGTGCGCGTGCGCGTGTGCGTGCGCGTGCGCGTGCGCGTGTGTGCGTGCGTGCGTGCGTGCGTGCGTGTGTGTGTGTGTTGGTCCGTCTGGCGTGCCTGATAGCGTGAGTGCGCCTGTGTATCTGCGCGTCTGTGGCGTTTTTGTGCTAAACAATGTTGAAAATCTAACTCAGATGCTTAAAGTGAATCAAGAAATAATAGTGGTCACCGTTTGTTCGTACTTTGTGTCTCGTCGAAGACGAGGTTAAGACGATGTTTAAGTTATAACAAGTTTAGCAACTGCGGGCGTGGTGAGTACTTGGATGGGTTGCCGCTTGGGAACACCGCGTTCCGTTGTCTTTTTTTTTAGTTTTTATAATGTAGGAATATTAAATATATTTGACAATGTAATTTTATCCGCTCTGGCTTGTCAAATTTAGCAAATCATTGATACAGTCCTTTTGTAATTTTAACTTATATTACATTTATTATAATATGAATTATACCAAAATTTTAATGAACGTCTTTAATCTAAGTAGGCGGCTGTGCACATTGTTGACTTTGTTGCATTTGTTATACTATATTTGTAATATTGTCTTGTACTTAATTAATATTTGATAATTATCATCCTTGCTATTTATTTTCTTTCAATCATGGATTGGTGTTTACAAGAATTAACTTGTTGTATGATGTATGGGTGAAAGTGATGCAAATTATCTTTACGCAATCCGATTACACGCTCAAGATTCCGAATAAAATATCCCGATAAAAGGTCCTTGGAACACCTGAAAGAAAGATTTAAACGAACAGGAAGTGCACTGTAGGAACAAAAGACCAGAAACAAAGGAGTTTTAAACTAAAGAAAATCAGTTTGTGGTTACCTTATCGGTAGTAGAAAATCCACACGTTAGTGTTAGAGAAATTAGTATAAGCTAAAATATTAAAAAATCTTGTGTTAGTAAGTGCTTAAATACTAAAAAGTTTTACCCGTACCACGTTCAACTGCAGTGGGTAGAAGATGATTATGTAAGGATAGTGCGAAAGTGCGAATCGGTTGATAATAAAATGGTGATTTCTACAAATCCGTATTATTTACTGAGGAATCTACAGTTCACAGAAGTGGCTTTGTGAATCGTCATAATTTTCATTATTACGACTCCCAAGATCCAAAAATTGTTTATATTGCAAACTGTCAACGGAAATGGACCTTGAATTTATAGGGTAGAATAATAGACGAGTTATTGCACTATATTTTGTTGAGGGCAGTTTGACAGGGCCTATATTTTTGCAATTTCTTCGCCAAGATCTACCACGTTTAATTTGACACCTTCCGGAACGTATAATAGATATTTGGCTACAACTCGATGGAGCTTCCAGCTCATTTTAGTCTTCAAATTAGACAATATCTTGAAGAATGTTTCCTTGAAAAATGGATAAGACGCGATGCAGCAACTAGTTTGCCAGCACGATCCCCTGACAACCCGTTTGAACTTTTTTGTGGGAAAATATTAAATTTTTCGACAACCTTCATTCACAAAATAACTCACTTGTATTTAATTTTGTGACACATAAACTTCTTACCATTTTGATGGCGAATTTAAATACGAATCGATCCCGACACAAACATTGGGTCATGCCATTTAAAAAAATTGAGTTATACTTGTTTGAAAATATGTATGAAAATTCGACTTAAATTATGTATCACCCTGTAAAGTATTGAGCTTTTTCTTCCAAAAATAGTTGTGTATATTATTTATACAAGACTCATCCCAATTCAGTTACAACCATCACACTTTGAAAGTGTGAAGAACCCCGACAGGACCTACATAATATTACCTACATGAACCTGGCACCCCACATTAAAATAATGAGATTATTCTGATTGCATCTGATTTATAATTGTTTGTACCCGTTTGTACCACACTTTTTACCTTTTGTACCTCAAGGTGTTCAAATTTAACCTGGGGTTCAAAAATGTTAGCACCTCACTTGAATATTTTTAATCGTTCATGACGGTATTCGAGAGAGGATCGTTTGTACCTAATTGTACCATTTTTCCTTTTGTATGTACCTCAAGGGGTTGATTTGTACTGAATTTCCAAATTTTTTTAAAGCGGTAACTTTTTCGTTTAAAGAGATTTTCAAAATCAGGAAGCGGATACTGTTTCTTTTTCGTTCGTACCGGTTTGTACCACTTTTTTTCCTTCGTACTTCAAGGGGTACAAATTTAACCAGGGGTTAAAAATTCCAGGGGTATAAACGGGTGCAAACTACTATAAATCAGATGCAATCAGAATAATTTCATTATTTTAATGTGGGGTGCTAGGTTCATGTAGGTCACAATATTGATATGTAATTACTTGAAAGAAGTAAATTTTAATGAAATTCTGAAAAAAAGGCATTTTTCTCGTTTTAGTTAACGTTTCATATTTCTATGCAACTTTGCTTGAATTTTATTGTGCATAAATGGAAGTAAAAACATAAATTTTCATGTGCACAACTTTGTACTAAATACCTTATTAATTTTTATTAGAAATAATTCAAAATACTTAATTTGATTTATCTAATACTATTGTTCTATTATCATTTTTTAATAAAATTCCATAAATATTTATTTTAGTTTAAAAATTTATTAAATATGAAATTGAATATTTTCTATTTGCTTCATTACAACTGAGTTCAAGTTAATATCTTTCATTATTATGTAAAAATACTATATGCTGCTTAACTTCAACATTTTCACAATTCTTTGGAAGATGGATTGAAAGATTTATTATAATATCCCATAGTTTAAGTTAAGTATTGACATACGGTATAGTAACTAGACTTTTTTTGTGCATATCTACACATCGGCTATACATACAGGTAAGTTTTTGATTTTGTTTTTATTGTTGTTAATCTTAACTTATGCCATGCACTTCATCAGACTAAATATTTTGTATGTACCACCCAGCCGATACAGTTTCAATTTATAAGAGGTTAATGTATCAAAGCAGAAAAATCAAAAACCGTTTCTGTTTTGTTACCAGTTTGCAAAGTGATTGGTACAGCGCAGATTCCTACATAAATCATGAAACAATAAAGTTGTCATTTTTCATTCTATACTATCCCTCAGGTTTTTTATATTCAATATAAATGGTATTGATTCAGTTGCGATTTGAAAAAATATTGAAAAAAAATTGAAATTCAATTTGGTTAGGCAACGATCTTGTTTCAGTTATGGTTTAATATTGTTTTAATTCATAACATTTTCTTCACTAACAGCCGCACAGTTAGATTTCTAGGTGGAATTGAAATTATTATGTATATTATTATGCATACTATTAGATACCAACCTTCCATTAGTACACACGCGCGCGCGAGTACGCACACACGCACATGTGCAAGTGCATGCACACAGACACACACACACACGCGCGCGCACACACAACACACACACACACGCGCGCGCACACACACACACACACACACACACACACACACACACACGCACACAGACGCAGTTACACACACAGACACAGACACATACGCACGCACGCGCACGCACGCGCACACGCACACGCACACGCACACGCACACGCACACGTACACGCACACGCACACGTACACGCACACGCACACGCACACGCACACGCACACGCACACGCACACGCACACGCACACTCACACGCACACGCAAATGCACACGCACACGCACATGCACACGCATAAGCACATACACGCACACGCACATGTACACGCACACACATACACACACGCGCTCGCGCGCGCACACACCGTTTAAAATGTTCACAGCCTTGCCACCATGAGGCTGCGTTGCCGATCATACATGGCGGGGCGAGGAAAGGTTTTTGCTGTTTGTTGTAATGTTTTGAGGTCGAAACCTCTAATTTGCCCCGGAGGGAGCCCAGTAGATTTGTTCTGTTTCGTGTCCTGTCTAGTGTTCTTTGTAAGTTGGGTAGGCAGTGTAGAGTTTTTGTGAATAGGATTCCTGGGTAAGTGGCTTCTTGTATAAGTATTTAATTGTTTGACAGTACTGTTGGCCAGGTTGGAAAATTTATCTTCGGAAAAGGATCGCTTGGTCGGGTTGACGGAGACTCTCCACTAGTTTACCAGTTCCGGAAGGTCTTTAATATGAGGCGGGAAGCATTCCGCTGTTCTGATGCTCTTCTCAGAAAGTAGAAGAAATGATCAAGGGTTTTAGGTTACGGACCTTATCGTGGAGGCCGGCGGGTCAAGTGACAGGTATTAACATCACCTAAGATTATGTGCGTGTGCATGTGTCTGTGCGTGTGCGTGAGCGCGTGGAATTTTTGAAGAAATTCAGCAGCGAAGCGCGGGGTAATTATGTGCAGTTCTTGGCTTTTATGAAATATTATTTATTTAAAAATACTAACATATCGATTATAGAATTATAAATTATGTTCTATGCAATTTGTTTGTAAAACTTCTTGGTACGAAACTGATTAAGCCTACAAAATTAATTTAGTAGGTGTTAAAACGCGTATAATTAGTTTACGACATCTTTGACAAACGGTCGGCTCTGAAATTTTTTTTAGGTTGGCATCTATGTGTCTATTAACATCTATCTGATATTGTTTTTTTACGTTACCTATTATCATTATGAACATATTACAAAATTATTGTAAAAAATTTATTATTTCATTCCTGTTAATTTCCACTTTGTAGGTTGGCAGGTCGTATGTTGTTCTACAACAGATATTTAAATAAACTAGAGATAGTCGGTGACTTAAACAAAGTAGGAAGATAGTTGAGAGAGGCAATATATGTTAAACGCTAGACGAAGATAATAAAAATAATTTGATAAGTGGATGTTATCATATCTAAATGTCCGTTAATACTTGCTACTTTGTGAAAATTTATTGGTTATTAGAATAGACCGGATTTTAGGCGCTTAAAATTTATAGAAATAGGTGCATAAAATAAGACGTTACAACACTCTTTTAGGCGGTTAAAATTAGCAAAAAAGGCACAAAAACAGGTATCATTAAAATCGTTCTTTATTAATAAAGCAATTACATTAAAAGAGTAAATAACTAATAATCATATGTAACTTATAGCATAATTTTAATTATTCAGAGCTTGTCGACTATTCGCCTGACAAACAAAATATTGTTCTAAATTATCAGTTGTAATCTTTGGTCATACAGTATATTTTTATACCAGGAGAATGATCTCTCCACATCACAAGACGTTACTCTGGCGTATTTGTACATTGACCATTCTACCTGTACGTCTTCGGGATTTTCAATTTCGTCACCAGTAAATGTCTTTTTGACATTTTGCATAAACGTGTATCCTGGAACTTTATTAAGAGAAGTTTCAAATTCTGTAAAGTAGCTCTACCTGCTATTCCTTGCAACTGTGCCAGTTTCTTGTATATATTCTCAATTACTGCCAACTAAGGATGAACCCATGGTTTCCAGTTCTTTAATATCCTCAACGAGTACTTTTTATATAAATCAAATCTGCCTTTATTTCTTTGAAGGTGAAATAAAAGTGAGCTCTTTCAACACTTAGTGGTGTGGTAGGAGGAAAGGACATGACAACTTAAAAAATATGAATATTTTAGAATAGGAATTTCTTTTATAAAATATAAAATTACAGTTTTAATTTTATCAAAATGTTCAGAAAAGAATATTGCTGCTTCTAACTAACCATGTGCCCCATCTAGTAAGGACAGGCTGTGGGGGCAATAGCACATTAGGTAGTTGCTCTCTATAATATTCAACCCTTAAGGGTGCCTTTAAAAATGCTATTTTTGTGTTTGAGATAAGCTCATCAACATGTTCATATTCTTTGCCAATGGTTTCGCACACAAGATTGAGATAATTGGCAAAACATGTAATATGAACCAATTTGGGGTAAAATAGCTTTAAATTATCACCAGATTTCGTCATGTATTCAACTCCATCCGTTACAAGTAGTCTTATCTTCCTATACTGTGTACCCGTGCGCCGTAATATTCCTAAAAACTAAACCATAATAAATATATAAATCAATAATTCAAAAGAACAAAGCATTAACAAACCGTCCCACAGTTATACTGTTGGTTCTTTCAACTTGTTTTGAAGTAAGAAGGTGAGGTTTACCAGCAGTTTAATTAGGCAACTTACCAACAATAAAGTTGGCAATGTAACGACCAACAGTGTCGGTTGTTTCATCAAGCGTTACCCATATATTATTTAGTCCAATATCGTTTCGGGTATTTTCAATAGCCTAGAATTAGGTACACAAAAAAAAAAAACTTAACAATTACTTTTTTATGGAGATACTTGCCTGGTTGTAACACTGAGGGAAATATTGTTTTCGTAATGTGCTCTCATTAGGAACTACCTTTCCACAATATTCTTGCGGAAAATCTTTAAACTTGGGGCAAGTTAGTTTATGCCATGGAATATTGGTGGCGATCAAAGCATTACACAAATCCATGCTGAAGCTTTTTTGTTCTATAGCAACCACTTGGTTAACCAAAGCCTGATGCAAAGGTGTTTTAACCTTGTGTGTGTGTGGGTATCTCCTTTATTGTGTTGATAAAAGTGCGATTTTCTCTCGCATTGAAACTACAAAAAGTTTATTTTGAGTACTTAGGCAGTTTAATAAGAATTTGTATGATTAATATTACCACTACTGAGGACAATAAGATAACTGCAATTATAATCGAAACCTATATTTATATAAAATGTAAATATAAAATACACCATTTAAAAACCTCTTCCTCTATGTTGTTTAACATATTTATTTTTTTAAATGTAATAGTTTAAGGTAAACTTTATTATTAATTTAGTTCATTGACTCAAAGTGTCATCATTGGATGATCACTTTCACGTCACCTTTTCAGTTATAGTTTATAACATTACTAGCAAGGTAAAAAGGGTTTTGCTGGGGGACAGACGGATATAACTGGCGAGCTGAAAGCGAGCTAGTTACCTCCTGGAGCCAGTAAAACCCGTTACCTTGCGTGTTTTGTTACATATTTTATTTGTTACTCAAAATCCAAATATATTAATTAAAGTTAACTAGTAAAAATGTCTCGTTACCTTTAAAATTATTACTCTGTCAACGGCGCTTATGTTATTATTTTGCTAATGTGAAGGTACGGTCGGTTCTAACTTGTAAAAAATCAACAACTTTCGTCTTTAACCTATAAATTTTTAAATATAGCGCGTCCAAACCCCCAAATGCAGTATGAGGCTTATGGAAAAACAGTACAGGATTGCCAAACTTATTATGCCAATAGATTACTGCACCTATAATACCGTATTACGGTTATAATAATACTATATCTACGGTACGAGAGACACAATTTCCAACTTCAAAATTAATAAAAATATTTGCAGTGCAATACAAACTTATTTAAATCTGCAATGTACTTATGAATATACAGAAAAAGACTACCCTATACAAATCCAATCTTTGAACTGTAGTTTTTAAAAAATCGAAGTTGGCGCAAGTGATGTAGGGGTACATTACATGATAATGTGATGGGTTAGATGATTACCCTGTACATGGGATTGTGAAAGAAGCCCTATAGGGCTGTTTTTCTCGCGTGAATTGCGCATTAGTGGGTACAGTTTTGACGCGTGATCGGTCTGCCAGTTGTCAATCTCAGCTAATCTAAACCAGAAACCTAAAACACATTAGAAGTGATTAGAGGTTTTATGGCCTAAATAATATTAAGGTAAGTTTAATTACACTTTAAAAGATATTTCGCTCGATAAACAGATTGTTAAACCGCAAATAGATTAAATAAGATTAAAAGACGTTATTTATATTTTGAACTATTTATTATTTTGTAAACTAGGACTATTTGAATTCTCAACACAGACATTCATCTAAATTTTTTTTCAGAAATATGGCTTGTTGATTACCTGTAACCAAAGTACAACTGCTGGGAACAGATGTACCAGGTGCGTCCTTTTCCTTTAAACGATGTATTTTACTTATTTTCGGTACTCATTCTCACAAATCTTAACACTAATACGACTTTTGAAGTGCGTTCTCAAAAAATAACCTTAAGAAATTATAAAAATTTGACTTTCAACTGACAATTCTGTTTGGAATTCTGTACCCGCTTCTGAGCATGCGCCAATGAAATTCGCCGAGAAAAACACTGCTATAAGAAAAACAGCATGAGCAAATGGTAACTTTATCCTTTGCCTACGGAAGGAGTTTGCAGTATATAAACAAAATAACAATTTTATAGATTTTCTGAGCTCGGTAAGGGCTGCCGGTTACCTTTTCCATCATCCTTAATCTATTCTCATCCTTATTCTTCCTTCTCGCCCTCACTGTCTTCCTATCGGATTAAAAGTCCCAAATTAAAAAATAAGATGGCTGTGGTTTCTAGGGTTATAAATTCCGGACGTAAAATCCTGCCCCATTCGGATGTCCGGGAGGGCAGGGCCCAAGCGACCTCGGTCATCGAAAGTATCAACTTTCTGATTCACTACTGCAACATCCGCGGTATCAGGTCTAATCTTAACGCTATTCACCAACATCTTGAACAATTACAACCTGATATATTGTTTCTATCTGAAACACAAGTCTCCTCTGAAAGCTCCGAGTCACCCGACTTGCAATTTCCTCAATACCATCTTCACTCTAACTTTCGATATAAAGGAGGCGTATGTGGGTACATCAAGGACAGAATTGCTTGCAAGAGGGTTTCTTCCTTAGAAAATAAAAATTTTGACGTGATTTGGTTTAAACATTCTGGTCCTAATTTTGAGAAATTCTACTGTTGCATGTATAGGTCTCCTAATGACAGCAACTTTCAAGACTTCTTCGATTACCTTAGTATGAAAGTTGACTATCTCCTGTCTCAGTTTCCATCTTGCGATATCTCATTTGTAGGCGATTTCAATGTTCATAACTCTAGTTGGCTTCAATTTTCATCTACTACAAATCCCGCTGGTCATAGTGCAGAAACATTTGCTATTTCATGTGATCTCACACAAATGATTTCTGAACCCACAAGAATCCCTGATAACCCTAACCATACTCCACATCTTCTAGATCTCTTTCTTACATCAAACCCTCTTGTTTATAAAACTTCCGTTCTTTCGCCTTTAGGTCTTTCCGACCATTGTCTAATAAAAATCATTTCTACTGTACCTAATTCCACTGTTGTTCGCAAAACCGATAGAACCTTGTGGTGTTTTAAGTCAGCTCGATGGAGTGATTTACGAGATTACTTTGTAACCTTTCCATGGCGTGAATATTGTTTTAAGTCGTCCTCTTTTTCGGACATCGCTCTTTCAGTATCTGAAGTCATCCTCATGGGAATGGAGTTGTACATTCCGAAAAAACAGTACCGTGTAGGTAATTCACGTTCCCAACCCTGGTTCAATAAGGCTTGTTCTGATGCAATATCTTTAAAAAATAAATGTTACATTAAATGGAAATCTAATAAATCGGTTGACAGTGATGTAGAATACGCTGGTGCTAGAAATATCTGCAAAGGTGTAATCACTAAAACTAAAAAGTTGTTCGAACAACGAAAATGCAATGAACTAGCTACATCTCCTTTAGACAGTCGTAAATTTTGGTCTTTAGCAAAAGCCATTAGTAAAAACTTTCGAACATCTTCATTTCCCCCCCTGACATCTATTGACGGATCGGTAGTTGCTGATTCTGTAGATAGAGCCAACGTTTTTGTGGATTTGTTTGCATCAAACTCGTGTCTCAATGATTCTGGAAAAGATGTGCCCCTAGTCAACTCTTCTTTATACGTTATGAAACCAATTCATTTTCGGTACAAGCTCTTGGAATAGATCATCAGTAGGCTTGATCTCAATAAGGCGACTGGCCCAGACGGTATCCGAGCTATTGTCTTAAATAAATGTTCCCCCGAACTAGTACCAGTCCTATCTAAGCTCTATACGATCTCTATATCTTCTGGGGAATTCCCTTCATCATGGAAGTTAGCAAATGTTCAACCTATTCCCAAAAAAGGTGATAAGACCGATCCCTCAAATTACAGACCAATTGCCATCACTTCCATTTTTTCTTCTTCTTTCATATGTGACCCAAGTTTGGAACAATACAGTAGAGCAGTCCGGTGAAACAGTTGCAGTCGCTTTAGATATCTCAAAGGCATTTCATCAAGTTTGGCATAAGAGTTTACTTGCCAAACTCACCTCGTTTGGGTTAAATGATACGCTCATCAACTGGGTTTCTAGTTTCCTTGATAAAAGACGAATACGTGTCGTAGTTGATGGCTTTTTTTCAAAAGAAGTTAGCATTAACGCGGGCCACAGGGATCCGTTATACCGCCTACACTTTTTCTGCTGTACATAAACGACCTTATTTCTTCAACAACTAACCCCATCCATTGCTTTGCTGACGATAGCACTCTTCACTGTAGTTCATCTCAGTCTACTCATAGTGATAATCCACCTTCTATGTCAAATCAAGAAATTAAAGCTGAAATGGTAAATTCAATCAACAAAGACATTCAACGTATTCTCGAATGGGGAAGCAATAATCTAGTTAAATTTAATGCTAACAAAACTCAGTGTTGCCTTATGTCCGCCAAAAAAGATCGATCATTTCCTGTTGTAAGTATGAATGGCTCAGTTCTTAACTTTTCAGACTCTATTACTCTGTTGGGTATGACTGTATCTTCAAATCTCTCATGGGTTGACCATCTTCTGTCAGCTACCAAAACAGCTGCTCGTAAAATAGGCTTTAGGCACAATCTAAAAATACAACCGTCGCTGTGATAACGGCCCGATTATTCACGCTTTTGGTTTTATTTTGGATGGTTTATGATACATGAATACTAAAATAGTATATTATAATACTAGTGTATAAGCACGCCTTTTAAACACGCGCAGTTTGAAGAAAACGAGTGGAACGAGTTTTCTTCAATGTTGTAAGTGCTTTAAAGGCGCTTATACACCAGTGTTATACACTATTTTTTAATACGCATGCAAGGATCCTTTCTTAGAATGATTACCCTTTCGATTTTAGTCCTTAATTTTTTTATCAGATAGTCACATGAAAAATTTGTTTCGTTAGCATGGAGAGACACGTACACTAAGGAGTACGAAAAGTTAAACACGAGTGAAAAGACGTCTCTTAAGCTTTGCTTATACAGTGTAAAATTTAATTGGATCCTTTTTGAAGTTTGATTATAACAGAAATTTGTTTCTTAGCTAAACATACAAAATAAAGCTGGATAGTAACTTACTGTAACTGAACCTTTGATGCTAGCATACATGATGAAAATGGTAAAATTTAGTATATTATACATTTTGAAGTTTATTAATAACAGATTAATATTACTGTTTCTTAGTAAACAAACTATAAATCAAAAGCGCGCCGTGGTATAATTGTCGATTTACCCACGCTACAGCGTGTTTTATAAATACGTTCGTACTAAAAAACATTTTATTTTGATTTACACCACACCTCGTATTTTATAAACATGTAAATAGAGATCGAATAAAAAGTCTAAGTACCTTCTTCTCGGAATTGTCTGATGCATCTTTAGTATTTATGCCTCCATCTTATAATACCGTCACGTGCAACAAGGATACTCTTGCGTCACATCTTTTGAAACTCAAAATCATTTAAGTGGTTGAATAATGTACTGCGTTTAAAATTTGGTAGATCATCATCACCATTAATGGAAGAATTCATCGTTGGTAGAATGTTTGCAATGAAAAAATTGTGCACTTTACGTCGAATAATTGACTGTATATTCTGGTCATATACATGAAGACGATCATTGAGTTGTGTACCTTTTCGCTTCATGCGTTTTTTTGGACTGGTTACTACTCCAGTTCGGTCTTCCTTTTTCATAGCATAGATACTACACGCAAGCAATACATTTTATTTCATACTGTACTGTAATATTTTGGGTTTTACCGTAGAGTGTAGTCGATAGTAAAACACATTTTTACGGCAGGGTAGGGTTTTTACGGAACTCAATTCAAAGCTGACTGCATTGAATTCATAAACTTCTTCTCGGGTGAGAACTTGTGCTTGTTTAGCCTGGTGACCAACTGAATGATGTTTTAAAAATGGTCTTAGTGTTGCAAATGTTGGAATATCAATATTCTCAAAGAGACAGCAGCATTGATTTTACTATCGAATATTTGCTCCACAAAGAAGAACGTACTCATTACGCAAACAAATTCTGACTCGGCTTCGCCTTGTCCGAATTAATTACTGATTCGTCCGTAATATCCGTTGTACCTGACTTATAACGTAAATAACTGTGACAGTACACAGATTTGATATTGATTTTTTATTAAACTAGATTTTACGTTTGGCAACTTCGCTATGGAGAACCAGGATATCGTTATTTAGAAATGACTAAAGATAGTAAAAGAGAGAGTTACTCCATAAGAACCCGTACTGAATTTGGAGGTTTGGACAGACTATAGTGGGTAGCTTGTTAAGATTGACTTTCAACGGCAATAAGCTGACTTGATAAATTGACATTTACAAATAAGTAACAAATGAAAGCATTTTACGGACAGTCAATGGAAATCGTAAATAAAGGTATCTCTGTTCTTTATAGTTACTATTTCTTTATAGTAGTCATTTCTTTATAACGAATAATTAATTATTTATTGGAATAAATATTAAACCTACAACTATTAACGTTAGAAAAACTTATGCTTGTACAACGTTTTCACTGTAAATCATTAAATGATAGTGACGATTTTGGTATATCTCCTGATGAACTCCTCCATTTGACGTAGAGAATGATGAATCACTACACGCAGGAGCCAACTGTAATACAGTAAGTTCTAGGATAACATGAGACGGATTCTGGCATCCACTGTTCGACGATGATGGCTGATTAAAAATCATTTTCGAAGTCGCCATTTTATTGTTAATGCTTTCTTCTATATATTCTTCTGGAGTCGTGTTTGACCGCCATCCTCCATGATTTTTGTGCCTCCTGATATCCGCTACATTCTCAGCAAGAAAAGTGGTTGACGTTCGACATATACAGTGTTGAGTGTAACCATCTGGGTTGGCCAATTTCAAGTAATGGGCAATTTTCTTCGGCATCTTGCAGATCCCCACAGTTTGCACTGTTTTGGACGCAAGCTTACATATCTCCTGTACAACTCAATCTCATTAATTCCTCTCATTTCCGTCATAACGGTGAATATACGCTTCTTCCTTGTCTTAGTGTAATGGAGGGTGATACTGATAACTAAAATACAGCCAGTATCCTACACATCTTTCACATTTAACTTTCTTAGCTCCGCACTACGACATGTCCCATACAGACCGAAAATTAACGCTACTTTAATCATAAGAAAAGTATCGTCAGGCGCTTCTGTCAAAAATGTTGACACATCATCCTGCGAATGAATTTTTGATTTTTTTGCTTCATATCCCTCATTTTGGCGCTTTAAATATAACTGTAACTTCCCATAATTCGATATATCGACGTTTTCTTTCAACGTACTTTTCAACATGGAATATGTCGACCACAGTGGGGAAGATTTCAGTCTTTCAGGTTGTAATCAAATACTTATAAAAATAGAACTTAAAATAAATAAATACATATATTGAGGAAAACTAACCTTTTCATGAAAAAAAGCAAGCATAGCTTCTTCGTCGATATCCCTTACATTCTTTGAAGTCCTCCAAGGAATGAAAATATTCTCATATTTATCTGGTGATTTCAAGGGTAATAAACTAGCAACAGCTTCTAGCGCTAATACCGATATTTCAGGATGATTTTCATTATTTATTTCTATTTCCAGGCGATAACACTTAACAACATTTTTTGTATAATTTCTGCAGTGATGGAAACTGCAAGTTGATTCTCGCGCTTGTCATGTATTTTTTAAATAATTTGTTATTAAATATAATCCATTTCCATTTTGTGCCCAAAAAAAGTTTATGTATTTTTCTTAAAGAACTACTTGACATATGCGTTTTTTTTTTATTTAGATACACCGGGAACTAATATTATGATAAAATCTCCATTATATTCTATGCGTAGCTTGTTTAATCTTATATGTGATGTTTATGATATTTGTTACGACCATAAGAGGAGTTATTATTTCTTGTTTTAAAAATAGGTTTACAGAATGATATTCTTTCTTTTCCTTTCTTTATCTTTTTATTGTTATACTGTATTATACGTAAAGGGATGTTTAATTTTTGAATATTTTGGATAATATTGTAATGAGCGAGTAAGTGTACAGGCTGTCCCAAATTCGAGGGCAAGCATGGGGATCTCGCTTATTATAAGAGATAGGATATAGGTTTAAATTGGCACTTTTGCTAAATTTGATGCCGAGTAATAATCTGAAAAGAAATTTGAGCTAACTCGAATGGATTTGGTTTTATGCTCAAAAAACTAAAAATTTCGATTTTTGTTTTTCGCGTTTGGCTACCTTATTATTAGGAATTTTCAAAATTCGATTTAACATTATTAAGGCAACTTTTTACGCACAATACTAATAAAATTAATTAAAAATATTATGGGACGTTTTGTTTATTCTGAACCATCCTCAGGTTTATTTTTTCTTATCGGGGTTAAGACATATTTTTATGGCGTTGGATGGAGAATGTTATGCTGATTTTAGCAATATATAACACTTCATGGTTTGATCGACTGCGAACTAAAATACTCTTAAATTAAAAACTAAATATTACATTATCACGATACCCATGAATCAAACAAAACTCAGGAGTTGGCTTTTGTCATGTCATTTTCTAATTGTAAAAAGGGTAATAACTGCAAGATCCTTCGTGTTAATGCTTTAAAATTTGCAAGTTTCTTTAGAATGTTTTCAAATTCAGAAAAACGAGACATGATAAGGATATTTTATAGCTGCAATAGAAATAGTGTCAGAGCAGAACAAAGATATTTAGAGGAATATTCGGAGAGGCAGCAACCAAACCAGAGATATTTTTTTAAATTAGACCAAAATTTGCGAGAATTTGGATGTTTTCAGAAACCTCGAAATGTATATGGTAGCAGACTAGACAGAGATGCCGAAGAAGAAATATTACATCAGGTACTATTTGTTAGTATTATACTAATCATAACAATTTCCACTCACTTCACTGCTAATTTCAGCAGACATTTTTTTTTGGAGAGTTATGACTTTATGTTATCCATCTTAGGTTCAAGAAAATCCTTCAACATCTACCAGAGAAATAGAGCAAACTATTGAAGTGCCAAAAATGACAGTTTGGCGAGTGTTAAAGCAACACCGTTATAAACCATTTAAGTTACACGTTAGTCAAACTCTTCGGCCTGGAGACGATATGAGACGGTTGGATTTTTATAACCAACTTAATACCAAAATGCTGAAAAATCGCAACTTTCTCAATCAGATAATTTGGACGGATGAGTGCAATTTTTCCACTAATGGAATGTTTAATCGTAATAATGAGCACTACTGGTCCGTTTAAAATCCACGAATTAACAGTAAAATGCGAGGACAAGGCCACCGGTCCTTTAATGTGTGGGTTGGAATCTGGAAGGATAGGCTCCTTGGGCCAATTATTTACGAAGGTATCCTAACGTCTCAACGCTTCCTCGCATTTCTAACACACGAAATATCAGACCTTTTGGATGATGTTCCGCTAAACGAAAGATGGACTCTCTGGTGGCAAATGGACGGAGCTCCTCCTCATAATACTGCGATAATAAGTGAATATCTTAACGGCGAATTTCCTGATAAATGGATGGAAAATAGAGGACCACTTAGGTGGCCAGCAAGAAGTCCAGATTTAAACCCTTTAGATTACTTCCTGTAGGGCTATTTAAAAAATATGATTTATAAGACGCCACCGCAAAATATAGAAGAACTCCAGAATAGGGTTGTTAATAAACTTCGTCAAATTCCCAGGCGAACCATTCAAATAAGCGTAAACAATTGTATAAGAAGAATTCGTTACTGTATTCAAGAAGGAGGAAACTTGTTCGAACATTTATTATAATAATTTTTGTTTGTTTGTCTGTGTAATTATTTTGTTGTTACCTATCGATAAATTTGCGTTGTCGCTATTATGACCGTGTTACATAGACTTACTTGTTTGAGTTGTTTGTTAATGTTTTTTTTTTAAATTGTTTAAATGTTTTTATATTTTTTTGGATGTTCTAACGAGTTTAACAAATTAAATAAGTAGAACTACTGTAATTATTCCTTGCTGGATCCAAGAAGGCGGAATCTTGTTCTTCGCATTTTTCTCATTATTTTAGTTCGCAGTCGATCAAACCATAAAGTGTTATATATTGCTAAAATCAGCATGACATTCTCCATCCAGCGACATAAAAATATATCTTAACCCCCATAAGAAAAAATAAACCTGATCATGGTTCAGAATAAACGAAACGTCACATCATATTTTTAATACCGTATTAGTATTGTGCGTAAAAAGGTGCCTTAATAATGTTTAATCGAATTTTGAAAATTCCTAATAATAAGGTGGCCAAACGCGAAAAGCGAAAATCGAAATTTTTAGTTTTTTGAGCATAAAACCAAATGCATTCGAGTTAGCTCAAATTTCTTTTCAGGTTATTACTCGGCATCGAATTTAGCAAAAGTGCCGAATTTAAACCTATATCCTATCTCTTATAATAAGCGAGATCCCCATGCTTGCCCTCGAATTTGGGACAGCCTGTACATTGTTTTTGTTCGTTATTATGCAATTAGATTTAGTTATTTTGCAGTCTACATTTATTGTTTTGAGTTTAAATGGAATACTTGCTTTTGTTTCCTGTAATTGGGCAGGTTATTATTATTATGATTAAAGAAAAGTAGGTTCTTCTTTACTCATCGCGTTTACAATCTCTTTTCTTTACTTATAATACAAATAACTATTACTTAATATTGCCGTAGCAGATTGCAAATAGTTAGTCGTTAAAAAAAATAATAAGAATTCTGTGCTTATTTTAATAATGAAAAAATATAAATTGAAAAAGAATTTTCGTCTGTTTCTTATAAGTGGTTTAAATAGAAAAGTCTTTACAGCCACATCAAAGAATATTACAACATACAAAAATATTTTGCATTAAACATTTCTACGTAGGTAGACTAAAATCGCTTTTTGATTTAAATATAGCAACGAGGCTTCTCTTTTTACAAACTGTCGCAGAAATTTAGATCGAAAAAAAAAGATTGAGATTTAATCTAAGGAGAGTTTGTTTAATTTCGGCATCTGCATTATAAACCTCAACGTAATTAATTACAGTGGGAATGCTCTTGCAAATAGGAAATGCTTGCAAGGATGTGCAGATAGTTGCTGATTTAAGTGCAATTATTTGTACATTTCCAATTTGGTAAATATCGATATTATTTAATTATTATTGATTAAAAACATGCCCTTTTTCCCGCAAGCTTTACAAAATAGGTAGTTGACCGTCCTTGATGTACGCGTATAGATCCATTTTGTTGATGCTATCGGCCCATTGGCCTAACTTATCTTTGAATCTTTTTTTTTTGTTTTTGGCGCTCTTGTTTTTGTTGGCTACGAAAAGCTTTGCTTTCACGTTCAAAATCTTAGGTTAGGTTTTGGTGATGGTGTCTAAAACTCCGCCGTTGAATATTAATTGTGTAAAAGTTACTCCCGTTCCTACCAAATCACTATTCTTGAAATTGATGGAAAAAAAAACAAGAAGTATAAATATCGTATTTTAAGCCGAAAAGAACGACTTTTAGGACCTATAAAATATGATTTAGGTGCTTAGGTCAAGTTTAGGCGTTATTCGGATAAAAGAATCATTTTAGGCGATAAAAAATGGGTGCCAAAATACATCATTTTTCGCGAGACATATTATTTTTAATAAAATACTTATCTTTTTTGGGATTTTTTAATGGTGTACTTTAAATTATACAATCTAAACGTTTCGATAACACTTACAGTTATCTTCGTCAGTAGTAATGTTTGTTAAAAATTGTTAAAGATGTAGTAAACAATTTTGTCAAATTTGAAAAATTCAAACATGTTTGCCTATGAACAGCTACCTTAAATTTTCTCATGTCATAAGTGAGAGGAAAACAGGTACTAGGGAGATCATTCCAGAGTTTAGAAGCCGTGTAGAAAAATATGGATTGCGCCCGTTTGGTACGATAAGTGGAGATTTGTACTGCATACTGATGATGTGAATGAGCGAACCGAGTGTTTCTCGCAAAAATAGCCCGAGATGGCATCAAAGAATATAATTCAGCGGCACAATAGCCGTTCTAATAACGATAATACAAAGAAAGAACTGAAACCATCCTTCTATGCTCAAGGGACTATATGTGAGAAGTTAAGGACGGGTCGTTTATAAGCCTAATCGCTCTCTTTTGAATACGATCAACGATATTGAGAGCGTATTGGGGAGAACTATCTCAAAGGTGAGAATTATATTCCAGATGAGGCCGAATTTGGGTCTTATACAGCAGAAGGAGTTGTCGACAGGTAAAGTACTGCTTAGATCTGTACAAAAAGCCTATTTTACGAGCAGCTGTTTTGGTAGCTGACAGAAGATGGTCAACCCATGAGAGATTTGAAGATACAGTCATACCCAACAGAGTAATAGAGCCTGAAAACTTAAGAACTGAGCCATTCATACTTACAACAAGAAATGATCGATCTTTTTTGGCGGACATAAGGCAACACTGAGTTTTATTAGCATTAAATTTAACTAGATTATTTCTTCCCCATTCAAGAATACGTTGAATGTCTTTGTTGATTGAATTTGCCATTTCAGCTTTAATTTCTTGATTTGACATAGAAGGTGGATTATCACTATGAGCAGACTGAGATGAACTACGCTGAAGAGTGCTATCGTCAGCAAAGCAATGGATGGGGTTAGTTGTTGAAGAAATAAGGTCATTTATCTACAGTAGAAAAAGTGTAGGCACTATAACGGATTCCTGTGAGACGCCCGCGTTAATGCTAATTTCCTTTGAAAAAAGCCATCAACTACGACACGTATTCATCTTTTATCAAGGAAACTAGAAACCCAGTTGATGAGCGTATCGTTTAACTCAAACGAGGTGAGTTTGGCAAGTAAACTAGGTGTTAAGCCTGTGGGTCGTCTTTCAACAGACACTAAATTTCGACGTTCTCCTCGAAACCGCCGCACTTTCTGAAGACCATCGTTTCACCACAAACAAAACGCGATTTGTCGCTGAAGACGATGTTATTCCATTGAAGACCCCAGTCCCGCCGCTCCTGACAACATGCAGTCTTATGCTCTTGAGTTAGCTGGGGTCGTCAGTACAGACGATACGAATGTAAGCCAAAAGACCTAATTCTCCTGTAGATTGTTGATATTGGTAGATGACGACCAATAGCTCCTGTCTAGTTCATCTCAACATACCTTGTTGACTAAAACCGATCATTGGTGCTGTGTGGTGGTCTTCCTCTGGGACGAGGTCGTTGAATGCCATCTTCAGACCAAGAAGACCAAATACGGGCCACCGTGGTGTGGTCTCGATTAAGTCTTCTGCCGATTTCTCGAAATGACAAATCTGCTTCTTTCATGCTGAAACTCGGGCAAAGTTTCGTCGTTGTCTTACTGGGGCCATTTTCTCAGAATAAATGTGTCAGTTAAACAACAAAAAAATTGACACTAAGTGACTAGATTTCTTAAAATGTATAAATAACAATTGTTGATAATTGATGTTAACAGTGGTGCAAAGTACATAATGATATGTTCTTTTTCATTGAAATTTCCATCGTTTTCTATATGATACTGAAACATTATTTTCCCAAAATTTTAAAATCATTATTATTTATAAGTGGTGCATTTCATTTGAAACCTAGTGTACATACATGGTTCACGAACAGATTTAATAAAATTTAAATTAATTAAGAAACTATCAACTCTTTCATACCATGTTCGTGAAGACTGTTTTAAACCATAAATTGCCTGCCTTAATTTATATATCTTATTTTCATGACCTTTAAAAACAAAACCTTCTGGTTGCTGTAAATAAACGTCTTCCTCAAGAATTCCATTAAGAAAAGCTGTTTTCACATCTATGTGCCTAATTTTCAAACTTAATTTTACCGCTAATGCTACTAACAATCTAAATGTGGTGTGACGAACAACAGGAGCAAAAGTTTCAATATAATCTACACCTTTTATCTTAGCAACTAATCTAGCCCTATAAGTTATTTTATTTTCGTAATCACATTTAATTTTAAATACACACTTACTATTTACTACTGTAACATTTGCAGGAGCCTCGACAATTTGCCATACATCGTTTTCCTTAAAAGATCTGATCTCATCCAAAATAGCTTCTTTCCACTGTAATGCATCAGGTCTGGACAATACCTCCGATAACGTAGCTGGCTCTTCTTCTGTCGAAATAACATTATCTTGCACATTACACATGTATGTTACGTAATCTTCAAATTTCTTAGGTTTGAAAATCGTTCTGGAACTCTTTCTAGTAAAACCCGGATCTGAAACACTTTCTAAACACACAGATGTGTTGCTGTCATCATGTGATTGTTCTTCTTCAGTGTTATTTTCAGACTCCCCCACTGAAACTGATATATCTTCAGTTTCTTCCGGAGTAATCATGATAGCAACCTTTTCTTCCAAATCTTCCATGATAACAACATCTCTACTTCTAGGCACTGTATTTTTCTTTAACATCTTCACCGAAACCAACAAAAATAATTTCAACTGATTTTTTATCTCATTTTCGGCGATTAGCTTTTGGAGTATGCACCATAACTATACTACCAAATACTCTAATGTTACTTGCATCAAGTTTTTCTTATTATTCCATACTTCAAATGGGGTTTTGTCATTTATTCCTGATGCTAGGGATCGATTTCGTAAATAAACTGCCATATTAACCGCTTAGGCCCAAAAATTTTTCTCTAAATCTGCATCAAATAATAATCATCTTGCAAGTTCGACTACTGTTCGGTTTAATATCTCTGAAGACCCATTTTGTTCAAATACTCCTCAATTTCTTTACCATAAAATTCGCCACCGTTATCTTTCCTAAACAGTTTTATTTTCTTGTTAATCTGATTTTCAACAAATGATTTAAACTGTCGAAAATAGCTAAAAGTTTCATCTTTAGATTTTAAGAAATATATAAATGCCATTTTACTTAAATCACTTTCAAATAATAGAAAATATTTGGACTCGCCAATTGATTTTACTTCCATGGGTCCACATAAATCTGTGTGAACTATTTGCAAAACTTCTTGGAACCTTTCTGTGGAAATGGTAACCAAGATTGCTTATCTTCGCAACAAACAGTACAATTTTATTTCGATACCTTTATCATTTCGGTACATGTAAAACCTTCAACCAAACCATGTTTCATTTTGTTAAGGTCTTGATGATTTAAATGACCAAATCTGCGATGCCATACATTACCTCTGACATTTAATGATGTTAACAAACATTTTTCTGGTTGTTCTAGTTTCAACCTATAAACGTAGTCTTTCAAATCTGTAGTTGCCACTAGTTCTTTATCTCGGTTGTAAACTTCGCAGCGTTCATGATTGAAATTTACGTGGTTTCCCATTTTTATCAATTGACTTACAGATAATAAATTTGTAGTAAGTTCTGGTACGCATAAAATATTTTTAATTGTAATGTCATACTTTTGTTCAACAGATACTGCTACAATTTTTACATTTCCAATACAAGTCACCGCAATCTTGCAATTACTTGTTTACCGGCATTATCGTTGATACATCATCCACTCGCGGTTTACTGTTAAATGTGTGCTCGCACCAG
The DNA here is from genome assembly GCA_036346205.1 of Vesta saturnalis. Lineage (NCBI taxonomy): Eukaryota > Metazoa > Arthropoda > Insecta > Coleoptera > Lampyridae > Vesta > Vesta saturnalis. Next base: position 220,869 of record JARFJB010001859.1, on the reverse strand, counting down.
AATCAACGTATCAATCATTTTTATTAAATTAACCCGTAAAAAATATGGCACTAAACGTATTGGACGGTCTTGAATTAGCAGTAATTTTCACCGATGAACGTTTTGGGCATTGATTTTTAAAGTATCCGACTTTCTTTAAATTATAACGTCTGACTTCTTTCTTGACATTCAATATTGAATTCGATGTACTGGTTGTAGTACCATTTGATTGTTTATTCTTGTACCATTTCTTTGCTTTACCAGCAAAAGCACAACTTGTTTGACTATTATTATTATCACTCACCATACCAATCAATTTTGATTTAATAGCATCTGCTGAGATAGCTATTCCAGAGTGTTCAATAGCCATTACCATTGGTGGAAATTTTTCAGGCAAACTTGCTAATAACAGAGATCCTACGCATTCATCATCTATTTTTAAACTACTGTTATTCAACTACTGCGATGTCTCTGTTATTGTGTTCAAATAATCTTTCATGCTCTCGCTATTTTTAAAGCGTATGTATATTAGACTTCTTAGTAGAGATATTTTCCTAGTGAACCCCTGTGAATCATCAAACAAAAATTTGAGTTTGTTTCACAAATCTTTAGTTGTTTGTGTCTCTTTGATGTGTACATATAACGAAACATCAATAGTTAATATTAACTTTACTCTGGCTTGCGCATCTTTTTCTTGATCCTCTTCAGTACCAGATATACCTTTCAATAAACCTTCCAATACCAGAAAATTCTCTATCGCAAACTCCCAATCGTTATAGTTCTCGCGCCTTTCAACTTTGGTACAATATTAATAAAACTTGCAGACATTATTTATCGTAGTACTTATTTTATTTAGTAAAACATTCTGATAAGTCCTGCGCCCATAACCTATTAAAACTAGCACGAAATCAACAAAACCTATACTTTTTTTATTATTATTATTATTGACAAAAATATTTTGATGTAATATTATATTTTTTAACAAATAATAGTATTAAGTAACATACATGCAAGCACGTACGCACACACACGCCACGCGCGCACACACGCAGACGCACATGCACACGCGCACACACCCAAACGCGCAGCCACCCACACGCACACATACACACCCACATTCTAACAACACACAAACGCACGCACGCAACGCACGACACCACAGCACGCACGCACGCACGACACACACACACACACACACACACACACACACACACACACACACACAAAAACACACACACACATTACAACACACACACACACACACACAACACACACACACACACACACAACACACACACACACACAACACACACACACATACACACACACACACAACACACACATTCAACAATCAACAACACACAATTTTTACACAACACATCACAATTCAAACAACAACAAACAATATTTTTTTTTTAACTTTACATCAACTTACTACACAACATAATTTTTACATAAAACACTTAACATAATCACAACAATTTAGTTTAAACAATTAACAAATAACACAACAACACAACAATCACACAATACACACTTATACAACACACAATTCAACACAACACACTACAGCATACACAACACACAACTTCACACACACATCACTACACAACACACACACATCACACATCAACACAAACACATCACAAACACAACAACCATACACTACACACACACACACACACACACACACACACACACACACAACACACACACACACACACACACACACACACACACACACACACACACACACACACACATACGCACGCACGCATGCACACACGCCACATGCACCCTCAGGCGCACGTACACACGCACGACCATGGCCGTTCTTGGCAACACTTTGGCAAACGTTGTAAAATGAACTAATATGGTGATTTAGCGTGAATGAAGAAAGTCGATTGCATAACCTTCTATATGTAGATTGGAAAATAAAAAATTATTTGTTTGTAATAGTTAGAGAACGGGTTTACATGCTGCTACATATTACTCTTGCTCCTATGCAAACGCATTGAATTTTACAATAGAAATTTCAGTTCGTTGTTTTACACTGTGTCAATCTCAGACAATTTAGGTTTAATAAAGCACGTTGTCAATATATAAACATGTCAATAGTTTTTTATTTAAACGAATCTTTAGTACTAAAGGTTTACATCCTTGGAGATTTCAAACAATATTATTTACATAATAAAATACTTATCTCTTTTGGGTTTTTTTAATTGTGTATGTTAAATTATACAATCTAAACGTTTCGATAACACTTACAGTTGCCTTTCATCAGTAGTAATCTACTAAAATTGTTAGAGATGTTGAAACAATTATATCAAAGTTGAAAAAGTAAAACACAAACAGTAGCCTGCTATTAATATAACAGTTTGAGTGACGTATAAAGCCAACTATAGAACTAAATTTTACTAAAGGATAACTAGGTCGTTAAAAACTAACATTGTTAAACTGTCTTAAATACAGTTTAACAATATTTAATTTTTGCACAAACCGTCTGTTATTACGCAACCCTTTAGATATAACTGTATAGCCCGACGTTAATAAATTATTCTGAACACTGATCTCACGTTCTCTAACTTTAAATGCTTTCAATTCTTCCCTTGTCAGGGATGGTCATCCATCCCTGACATATTACAAAATATTATCCTTCCTAAGCTCATTTTTAATTTTAGTAGGAGCAAATGGTAATTGCTGTTCCCCTAAAAAATTGAAATAATCATACTTATAAGATTGTTCATTAACATTTACTTCCATTTTTAAGGACATCTTGATAACCTTTTTTTTTAATCGTTTGCTTCTTTTTCGGGATCTTCGTTTTTCTTGGGGTCCATATAGGTCTTCTATCTTCGGGCAGTTTAAAGATCTTCTCCTTCTTCAGTCCTGGGTTTTATTGTTTTGTGTGTAGTGTTTGATTTGTGTATTGTAAGTGGTAACATTTTGAAATTAATGGTTTGTGTGAAAAAAAAGAAAAAAAAAGATGTTTAAGTGTTGGGATTAGTGTATATTGGGTATTGTGATGGGTAGAGTTGGCCATTTTCGCTGCGGCGGTCGTCATCTCGTTTTCTTGAGGATTGGGTTGGATTTATCTGAGGATGTAGGGAGTATTCTCGACGAGTTCTTCGAACTCTTCTGGTAGGTTATCTATTCTTTGGAGTAGTAGTGTTGGAAGGTGTTTGAATTTGGTTTTAGGTTTTCGGGGTAATCGGGGGTTTGTTGAAAATGGGATTCGCAATATTTGTTTGGTCGGGATCGTATCACCGTTTGTCCTACGGTTTGTGAATTTGGTGTGTAGTGTTATTAGTCTGTCGGTTATTGGTTGAATGTTGGCGTATTGTATGGTTAGTTCGTTAGGATGTCTGTAATGTGGTTTGTGGATGGAGCGTAGTATTATCCTTTCGTAGGCGGCGAGGGATTGGAGTTGGTTAGTTGTTAGGCTAGCGTATAATAATGCGCGGTAGTCGGGTCTTGGTCTAATGTAGGTTTTGTATGTGTGTTGAAGGGTTTTGGGGTGACAACCTCTGACGTTTCCTCGCAACAATTTCAATAGTGATGCGCGGTTGCGTATCTTATTAAGAGCGCCGCTCGCGTCGGTTTGCCAGTGTAGGGTTCGGGAGAACGTGATACCTAGGTATTTGATAGTGTCTTGGAGTTGTAATCTTTGGTCGCGTAAAGTCAAGTTGATGTTTGAGTTTTGTTTATTACGGTTGGGTAGATTAGGATGTTTGAAAAGTATTGTTTGTGTTTTGTTTGGATTGATTGTTAGTCTCCATCGGTCGGCCCAGTTGGAGAAGTGGATAAGTTGTTGTTGTTATTAGTCTGTTTGCCCCGTCACTGCTCCTACTGGTCGCCCAGAGAACAGTGTCGTCGGCAAATTGGGTTACTGTTAAGTTCGGATTGTTGCTTTGGGGAATGTCGTAGGCGGAGATGGTATATAGGATGGGTGCCAGGGCAGATCATTGCGGAACTCCGGGTGTTGGATGAAAAGTTGGGGATGTGGAGGAGCCTACTCGTACCTTTACACATCTGCCCGTGAGATATGAGAGAAGGAGTCGGATGAAGGGGGTCGGAAAGCCTAACTGTCGTATTTTATGTAATAGTCCTGCGTGCCATATTTTGTCGAAGGCTTGTTGGATGTCGATGAAGACTGTGAGGTAACAGTCACCGTGGTTGAGGGCTTTTGAGGATTCCGTGTATAGTTTTACTAGAGGGTCTTGGCAGGATCGGTTTGGCCGGAAGCCGAACTGGCTGTTGGGGATGAGAGCGTTGGTTTCGAGATGATCTCTTAGCCTTCGGGACAGGACTGTTTCTAAACATTTGACCATACAACTTAAAAGGGAAATAGGTCTGTAAGATGAAGGTTGGGAAGGATCAGGTCAAGGTTTGGGTAGCATCAGTCCGTCTTGTACTGGGGCGGAATTTCTTCCTTGTTTGAGAGTTTGTAGGATTTGGTCGGGTGCAATGGGGCTAAGGAAGGGGTCGTTGTCCGTTAGGACGTGCGGTATCTGGTTCTGGTTTTGGATTTGGAATGCCTCAAGGTCTTGCTCGAACCGAGCTTTGAAATCGTTATCAATCGATGGATCGTCAGGGGTAGTAAGGACGGTTTGCAGGTGAAGACCGAATAGGTCGGCCTTCTCCTGGTCTGAAACTACGAGGGAACGTTAAGGATTGATTAGGTGATTGATCTGGTTTTGGTTTTTTGTTTTGTTAGGATCTTGTATTTGTGCTAAAATTTGGGGCCTTCGCGGTAGTCGAGTTTTGTGGTTTCTTTTATCCAGTTTTCTTGGATGTATCTGTTGGTCTCTAGTCGGATTATTGCGTTTAATCTGTTATACTCGGTTTTTAGTGCTGGGTCCCTGTTATTGAGGAATCGTCGGTAAATTCGTCGCTTTTCCTTGATCAGGAGAACGGTGTGGGGTGGAAGAGGTTTCCGATTAATGCCTATAGTTTTTGTCGGGATTGCTGCATCGGCATCGTCGGAGATAAATTGAGTCAGTCCTTGGACGGCTCTGTCAATGTCGTCGGTAGTGTTGAGGTTTACATCTGGTTGCTTATTGGAGATGTGATCTTGGAACTTATTCCAATCGGCACTTTGGAAGTTTCTGCGGGTGATGATTGTTTGTATTTGGGGAAGTGGGGGACCTAGGTATGTGTTTACTAGTAAGGGTAGGTGGTCTGATGTTATTGTTGTACCGAGGTAGCAGTTGTCGTCAAAATGTTGTGTTATTCGTTCTGAACATATTATGTGGTCGGGTATGGAGCAACCGTTGTGTCTGATAAACGTGGGGTGTATGTTTCTAATCGGTACTATTGGTAATCTAAGTTGTTCGTCCTTTAGTATTTGTCCGTTGGGGTTGTCGCTTGTGTCATCGAATTGTTGATGTCTGGCGTTAAAGTCTCCTAGAAGTATTGCATTAGGAATGGTAGCTATGTATTGTAGTAGTGAAGAGGAAAGCGTGTTATACCTGGGAGGGTTATAGTAGCAGAATGCTATTATAGGAGATGAGGGAAGGTGTACCGTTGCGGCTACACATTCAAGGTGCTGAAGGTGCGGCGGTAGAGTGTAAGGAGCGGATGGGTATCGGGAATGTATCAGGAGTGCAGTTCTTCGTTTGCGTCCGTCGGGGTAGTTATGAAGGAAGGTATTGTAGTTGGGTATGTTTAGTGTGCCTCTGTTGGATAATTTGGTCTCTGTTAGGGCTAGTATTTGTACATGGTCTGTGGTGAGTAAGTTTTTCATTAGTTGTCGTTTTCGTTTAACACCACTGGCGCTGACTGTTCCTATTATCAGGTCCATTGCGAATGGGAGTGAGGAAGGGAAGTTATAAGATAGAGGAAAGGAAATGGAAGGGGAATTTACTCCTTTCGGTAGTAGGGAGTGCTAAAACCGACTTTTGTACCGCTCCAACTGCAGTACAATCGCCTGACTAAAAACTCCCTGGCTATTAGGTCAATCCTCTTCGTGATAAGCTCGCGCCTATCGGGGAAGATCGTAAACAGAGTAAAGCAAAGGGCTCTGTGGAAGGTGTTGATCCTAAGGAAGTGCTCGTGACCATCATCATCAGGATCGGAGGAGGTGGTGGAAGCTGTCTCCAGCTGGGAAAGAGGGGCTACTTGGGAAGGGGAGGATGGGATCTTCAGCCTTTTCTCACAGTAGAAACTGTAAGTAGGGTGGGAGCCACCGCAGTTGTTACACTTTGGCGTAGATATGGAAGGGCAGGCTGGAGATTTGTGGCTTCCGCCACAGGAAGGGCACTTCAGGGAGCAGTTAGGACACTCTACTGCTTGGTGGCCCACCTGCGTACAGGTGGAGCAGTATTTAGGGATGGGGTTTGGGGTGTGAGGATGGGCAGGGTTACGTGGGAGAGATCCATGGCCTATATTATTTCCTCGGGGTTGATGTTACTGTCAACCTCGCGGATAACACATGACAAGGAAAGCCGTTTGGATTTGGGTTTGGTGTGGGTTGGTCCGGAAAGCTATGATAGGGTTATGGATGGGGTACCAAAGGTAGCTTTGATGGATTTCTCCACTTCGGCGGTAGGGGTAGGATTAGAGGTTTCTATGAGGGCGGTGTGATTGTGGTTGAACCGAAGGTTCACCCACGGATGCTGGAGAGGGCGGAGGATGGTAAATAGTAGCTTCTGGGAAGTAACTGTTACAGGAATATTGCGTAAGCAATATCGGGATTTGGGTTTAGGTACGGTGGTAGCACTCGAGAACGCGGATGTGGAAGATGAAGAGGATAAGAACACGGTGGAGGGTGTAGGTGAGGGTGGGGCCCTGATCATCGCCAATGTCGTGGTCGCCGTCGACCAGGTCGGAGCTACCGGTAGCGAAGCTACGGTAGCGAAGCTACTGTAGCGGGTCGGCGTCGGCACCGTCGTTGTCGACGGGGTCAGGGAAAGGTAAAGGGGCCTGGGAGGTGCGGGTTTACTATGTTTTACCATGGTAAGGTTAGTTAGAATTGGGGTTGTGCGTTAAACGCAATTGTATTTGAGTTTTGGAAGGGTGGACTCCTACCGAGGTGCATCCTCACAACCCGTTGGTTTAAGGCTTTGTGTTAGGAGTCCGATAGAAAATGGAGGGCTTTGTTAATAAATAGAATAAGGATTAATTAAGTGTAGGAATTGGATTTAATATACCCTGTGGCGTTCGTCTGCGTATATTCTATATTGGTTCCGGCTACTGGCTCTCTTCGTACGTTGTCCTTGGCGTTCTTCTGCTTCCTTCTTTGCTGTTACCTTCGGTCCGACGGTCTTCTATCCCTGATAAGGAATGTTTTATCCGCCTTCTCTTCGGTAGTGGTGTGTTTACACAGTGACCACTACTACTGGTGAAAGCGGCGAAGATCCCGTAAGAATTCCGGCGCGATTGATTAATAAGTTAATTACCCGGTAATTAGCTCTAATTATCGACTTGTCTGATCGGCTGTTAGACAAGAAGTGCTTGATAACCCATCGGCTGCCCCATTATTTTCACCTTTCGCATGACAAAAAGTATCCCCGTCTATGATCACTACATAATACAAATTTATTGCCCATAAGACACTGATAAAAATTTTTCCCCTATAAACTTCTAATGCTTCCTTATGTATGACCGAATACTTTATTTCAGTTTCATTTAATATTCTAGATGAAAATCAAATAAAATAACATGAGACAAGGCAGCGCCAACTCCTATTTCCGAGGCATCACAGTTTAACTTAAGTTTTTCTCTAAAGTCAAAATGTGCTAAATTTTGATCATCAATAATTTTTTCTTTTACTTTCTTAAATGCTCTGACCATTTAAACTTTGAATTTGCTTTCAATAATTGATTTAACGGACGGAGTTAACTATCGCTCTTACCTTTTCCTCATCATTTTCCAATATATTCTTATTTGTCTTAAATACTTAACTTCATTTAAAAAAAAAATTGCATTTTGGTAAATTTAATGTAGTGTAATCATTCTTTAAATTTCTCAAATGTTCGTCCCTATTTTTACTTGCGATTACTAGATCATCCATAAAATTTATAACCCCATCTGCCTCCTGCAATACCTTTTCTATACATTTTTGATATCTAGCATAAGCCGGTTCCATAACATAAGATAATCGGTTTGGTATGTAAACACCTTAGTGTATACTGCATGCTAACAATTGCTTTGTCTCTCCACTTAATTGAAGTTGATTATATGCCTGTAGAAAATCTAATCCTATAAAAGATTTGTATGTGTTATCTTTGTACCTGCATCTTAAAAAGTAGTGGTTAAGCTCTCCACATACATAGCATAGGTGATTTCTTTTCCAACTGCTATGTGTTTTTTACCCTTGCACCTTATCTGAAAATCTTGTTTTATTTCGGCTCTTACTAACTTTGTTGCTGTTGATTGACGTACGAGTAGCTAATGTGGAGTCTTTATTTAGTGCAATTTTCATAATTTTTCCAATGCTATACTTTGATCACATTCATAAACTTTATCCAATATTGGACCTTGTACGAATTTGTCTGTAATCTCTTCATTTAATAAATTTCCAAAGTTACAATTAATGGTTATATTTGTAATCCGGACATACCATTCAGTAATATTTACATTATCCCATTGCTTTTGATCATAAAATAAATTTCTTTTTTGAAATCGCTCAAGAATGCCTACTTTCTCGGAGTAACTTCATGCCCCCAAATACGCTAATGTTGTATTTTAGTCCGTTGCTAAGCAACAACTTTCTTGGACCGAAAACAGTCCGGGAAAATTTTTGCCGGCCTAGACCGTCAAAATCGGTCCCTACAAGTTTTTTATATACATTTTAGATAGTAAATAAATACACACAAAGAACATTAAGAACATTTATTGAATATATTATTACACATATGGAACGTTTATTATAACTATTTTTGTATATGTATAGTTATGTTGCAGTTTGTACAATTATTAAACATAGGCTGAAAAGTCATTCTGTTTGTCATTTCCCCCTCTAAATTTATCTGTTGTGTTACCTGAATAGTCAGCGACGTTATTGCTGTTTTCTTCTTCGGCATTAATACTAATAGTATTAGTATATTTCTGTATGTCACTTCCCCCACTAGATATTTTATCTGCTGTCTTCTTTATTTGTAAAAAAATCCTCTATATATCCTTCGGTTGAGGATTTCCATCCCCCATGTCTCTTTAAAGCAATTAAATCTGCCCCAGCATTAACCAAATTTGTCGCAGACGACCGATGAAAACAATGTCCTGTGTATTCATGTGCACATCGCAAGTTTAAAAATTTTGCGATAATTTGAGGAATTTTGCCAAACTGATGTATTTCCACTACTTGCCTGCAATCTTTCCCATTTGAATATTTCAAGAAAAAGCGGCAACTTTTAAAGTTTTCTGGACGACATGCAACATATTTTCTATACAATGGCATATAGGTTTCGTTTATCACAAATGATATTGGTTTGTTCGTTTTATTATCGGGTATTTTAATAAAAAGCTTAGATACAAAATCTTCTATGTCGTTCAAATTTAATTGATATAGTTCATCACGGCGACATGCACCGGCAATGCCAAATATTAAAGCAACCTAAAAAGTAAACACTACATATCTAGGTAATTTTTAAATTCTTACATTCTAAACGTACCTTATTCATTAAGTATATATAATCTGGTGCTTGAGTAATAAACGTTTCAATTTGTTCATTTGACAAAACTTCCGGCTTCTTTGGTTTATAGTTGCCACTTTGACGTTTCAGGAAAGCACGCAATTTTGAATATTTTGTAATATCAATATTTGCTTTTGGACTAAGTGTAGCTCTCAACATGGAGTAATTTCATTTATTTGGCAATAAATTTAAGATGACATTTTCAGCAGCATTTACTAACTCTGCTGGTGTCCTGCACACCTGGATATCATCATCACTGTCCATATTAAATATTTTTTAATGTTTTTAGCAATAAGTAGGTATTAAATCCAAATAAGTAGTGAATCTCTGACTTTTGTGACACAATAAACAAACATATAAATAAATAGAGTGTGGCGCGAAGAGCTTTGATTTAAAGTAATGGCGGATACAGTTATGTTAAAAATATGAAATTACAAAGCTGTAGGTTTTGGATGACGCTGAGTTCAAATATAATATTGTCCTGAATGTGGCACTTCCGGTTATACCGGAAGTAGACGTCAACTTTCTTATTTTGAAGGGAACCTAATATTTTTTATTTTATTTTCGAATTCTACATGAAATTCTAGATAAAATTTTTGCACAATGTCCTATATCAAAAAAGAAGTATTTTCGAGATATTTCGATTTTTTTTTTAATTTTGAAAAAATCCTAGTCCATATTGAATAACGATATCTCCATTAATAGCGAAGCTAGTGACGTGAAATTGTAACCAATAAACAACAAGCGCTTGCCCGTTAACTCCATATATCCATCTCATTGATATTTCATACAGGGTGTTTTAAACTTAGCCGCCAACATGCACATTTTAAATGATTTATAAGTTACTTACTTTAAATAGAATACCCTGTATTTTATAACATTTTCCGCTGCACTTTTTTAAGCGAATTCGTTTAGTATCAGTATTCCCTATGCCTAAATCTAACCACTTTTGAGATATTTCATTATCTTAGTTAAAACATAACAACACTTAACTATTTCAACATTACTAAAGGGTAGGTCATGATTTCCATTATTTAAGGTGATATTTTGTTATTTTGTTATTAATTCTGATAAGTAACCAATAGCCTGAAAGGATTATTAATTGTGGATATCATTAAAATCGTTGACTGGGTATTTTATATTAATTTAATTAGATAACTTACAAACAAAAATAACTAAATCTAATATTAAACAAGTAAAGTTTTATAGTAAGTGTTCAAAATTAGCACCATCTACTTCTAAACATTTATGAATCCTTTTCATTAAGTTATGTCTTGTAATTCTGGAAATGTGGTCGGGTGTTAGAGAATTAAAAGCAAGTAAGACTCTCTGCATCATATCTTCCTTTGTCGTAACAGGTTTGGAAAATACCTGATTTTGAAAGTAACCCCAAATACCAAAATCTAGAGGAGCCAAATCAGGAGAGCGAGCTGGCCAACGAAGCGGACCCTGATTGGCAATCCATCTATCATCAAACATGTCGTAAAGATGCTGAGCAACAGGCCCAAAGTTATGAGGAGGTGCTGATCTTGCTGGTACCAAGCTGAAGCCCCCCTCTCTATTTCTTAAAGTATGTAACGCCGGTCGTATGGCTTCTCCTAAAATGTGGCAATATCTTGTACCATTTAAATTTTCATCATAAAATTTTAATGCCAAAATTGTATCGTCTTTTGTTGCACAAAAAACATTAAAACTCCAACTATCTTGGAACTAACGATCTGTACTAGCATGTGGATTTTCATTAGACCAAAAATGGGAATTATGTCGATTAAATAATCCATTTTTGCTAAACTTTGCTTCATCACACCATATAACTTTTTTTATGAAGTTTCCATCCTCTTGGGTCTTCATTAAAAACCATTCATAGAATTATACCCTTCGCGGAAGATCACCTAATTGTAAGTGTTGCACTAAATGATATGAAAATGGTTTCCATTTGTGTTTTTTTAAAATGCGATGAATTATTCTCGTCACAATCTCTAATGGAGGCATTTGGAGAGGCCGTAAAATAACCCAAAACATTAATTTCGTCTATGTCACTGTCCACTAGTGGTTTATTTTTATTAATTTTTGTATTAAATTGACCAAACTGACGGCAGTTTTTAAGCAATCTTCTTACAATATCACTAGTTGTATTTGGTCGATTTGGATATCTTTCTGCAAAAACACGGCAACTCCGCTCAACAATTCTATTACACTCGCCGTAAATAATAATAAGATTATAAAATCATCATTAGTAAATCCTACATTTGCCATTATTTACTATGAAATACAAACTGGTAACGAAAATTGTCAAAACAATATAAACAATTAACGTTCTAACTATCAAATCTTTGACAGCCATAGCCTACCCTGTACTAATGTTGAAATAATTAAGTGTTGTTATGCTTTAACTAAGATAATGAAATATCTCAAACGAGGTTGAATTTAGGTATAGGGAATACCGATACCAAACGAATTGGCTTAAAAAAATACAGCGGAAAATGTTACGACAAAGGAAGATATGATGCAGAGGGCCTTACTTGCTTTTAATTCTCTAACACCCGACCATATTTCCACAATTACAAGACATAGCTTAATGAAAAGGATTCATAAATGTTTAGAAGTAGATGGTGCTAATTTTGAACACTTATTATAAAACTTTATTTGTTTAATATTACATTTAGTTGTTTTTGTTTGTAAGTTATCTAATTAAATTAATACAAAATACCTAGTCAACGTTTTTAATGATATCCATAATTAATAATCCTTTCAGGCTATTGGTTCCTTTTCAGAATGAATAACAAAATATCACCTTAAATAATGGAAATCATGACCTACCCTTTACTAATGTTGAAATAGTTAAGTGTTGTTATGTTTTAACTAAGATAATGAAATATGTCAAAAGTGGTTGGATTTAAGTATAGGGAATACTGATACTTTTATTTTATTTATTTTTTTTTTTATGATTGTGGACCTGAACAGGCTAAATAAGGCCTATCGTGCTAAAGCACTCAGGAACACTTAGGAGGATGGATAGAGGGATAATGAATTGCCAATAGATGCCTATGAACAGCTACCTTAAATTTTCTCATATCATAAGTGAGAGGAAAACAGGAACGAGGGAGATCATTCCAGAGTTTAGAAGCCGTGTAGAAAAATGTGGATTGCGCCCGTTTGGTACGACAAGTGGAGATTTGTACTGCATACTGATGATGTGAATGAGCGAACCGAGTGTTTCTCGCAAAGATAGCCGGAGATGGTATCAAAGAATGTAATTCACCAGCACAATAGCCGTTGTAATAACGATAATACAAAGAAAGAACTGAAACCATCCTTCTATGCTCAAGGGACTGTATGTGAGAAGTTAAGGACGGGTCATTTATAAGCCTAATCGCTCTCTTTTGAATACGATCAACGATATCGAGAGCGTATTGGGGAGCACTAACCCAAAGGTGAGAATTATATTCCAGATGAGGCCGAATTTGGGCCTTATACAGCAAAAGGAGTTGTCGAGAGGTAAAGTACTGCTTAGATCTGTACAAAAAGCCTATTTTACGAGCAGCTGTTTTGGTAGCTGACAGAAGATGGTCAACCCATGAGAGATTTGAAGATAGTCATAACCAACAGAGTAATAGAGCCTGAAAAGTTAAGAACTGAGCCATTCATACTTACAACAGGAAATGATCGATCTTTTTTGGCGGACATAAGGCAACACTGAGTTTTGTTAGCATTAAATTTAACTAGATTATTGCTTCCCCATTCGAGAATACGTTGAATGTCTTTGTTGATTTAATTTGCCATTTCAGCTTTAATTTCTTGATTTGACATAGAAGGTGGATTATCACTATGAGCAGACTGAGATGAACTACGGTGAAGAGTGCTATCGTCAGCAAAGCAATGGATGGGGTTAGTTGTTGAAAAAATAAGGTCATTTATGTACAGTACAAAAAGTGTAGGCGCTATAACGGATTCCTGTGATACGCCCGCGTTAATGCTAACTTCCTTTGAAAAAAGCCATCAACTACGACACGTATTCGTCTTTTATCAAGGAAACTAGAAACCCAGTTGATGAGCGTATCATTTAACCCAAACGAGGTGAGTTTGGCAAGTAAACACTTATGCCAAACTTGGTCAAATGCCTTTGAGATATCTAAAGCGACTACAACTGTTTCACCGGACTGCTCTACTGTATTGTTCCAAACTTGGGTCACATATGAAAGAAGATCGCCTGTTGAACGACTTTGCCTAAACCCATATTGGTGGTCACTAAGGAGTTTGTTAGTTTCAATGAACGTGAGCAGTTGCTGATTGATGGCTTTTTCCATGATTTTAGACAAAATGGAAGTGATGGCAATTGGTCTGTAATTTGAGGGATCGGTCTTATCACCTTTTTTGGGAATAAGTTGAACATTTGCTAACCTCCATGATGAAGGGAATTCCCCAGAAGATATAGAGATCGTATAGAGCTTAGATAGGACTGGTACTAGTTCGGGGAACATTTCTTTAAGACAATAGCTGGGATACCATCTGGGCCAGTCGCCTTATTGAGATCAAGCCTACTGATGATCGATTCCAAGAGCTTGTACCGAAAATGAATTGGTTTCATAACGTATGAAGAAGAGTTGCCTAGGGGCACATCTTTTCCAGAATCATTGAGACAAGAGTTTGATGCAAACAAATCCACAAAACGTTGGCTTTGTCTACAGAATCAGCAACTACCGATCCGTCAATAGATGTCAGGGGGAAATGAAGATGTTCGAAAGTTTTTACTAATGGCTTTGCTAAAGACCAAAATTTACGACTGCCTAAAGGAGATGTAGCTAGTTCATTGCATTTTCGTTGTTCGAACAACTTTTTAGTTTTAGTGATGACACTTTTGCAGATATTTCTAGCACCAACGTATTCAACATGACTGTCAACCGATTTATTAGATTTCCATTTAATGTAACATTTATTTTTTAAAGATATTGCATCAGAACAAGCCTTATTGAACCAGGGTTGGGAACGTGAATGACCTACATAGTACTGTTTTTTGGGAATGTACAACTCCATTCCCATGAGGATGAGTTCAGATACTGAAAGAGCGATGTCCGAAGAAGAGGACGACTTAAAACAATATTCACGCCATGGAAAGTTGCAAAGAAATCCCGTAAATCACTCCATCGAGCTGACTTAAAACACCACAAGGTTCTATCGGTTTTGCGAACAACAGTGGAATTAGGTACAGTAGAAATGATTTTTATTAGACAATGGTCGGAAAGACCTAAAGGCGAAAGAACGGAAGTTTTATAAACAAGAGGGTTTGATGTAAGAAAAAGATCTAGAAGATGTGGAGTATGGTTAGGGTTATCAGGGATTCTTGTGGGTTCAGGTTCAGAAATCATTTGCGTGAGATCACATGAAATAGCAAATGTTTCTGCACTATGACCAGCGGGATTTGTAGTAGATGAAAATTGAAGCCAATTAGAGTTATGAACATTGAAATCGCCTACAAATGAGATATCGCAAGATGGAAACTGAGACAGGAGATAGTCAACTTTCATACTAAGGTAATCGAAGAAGTCTTGAAAGTTGCTGTCATTAGGAGACCTATAAATGCAACAGTAGAATTTCACAAAATTAGGACCAGAATGTTTAAACCAAATCACGTCAAAATTTTTATTTTCTAAGGAAGAAACCCTCTTGCAAGCAATTCTGTCCTTGATGTACGCACATACGCCTCCTTTATATCGAAAGTTAGAGTGAAGATGGTATTGAGGAAATTGCAAGTCGGGTGACTCGGAGCCTGAGGAGACTTGTGTTTCAGATAGAAACAATATATCAGGTTGTAATTGTTCAAGATGTTGGTGAATAGCATTAAGATTAGACCTGATACCGCGGATGTTGCAGTAGTGAATCAGAAAGTTGATACTTTCGATGACCGAGGTCGCTTGGGCCCTGCCCTCCCGGACATCCGAATGGGGCAGGATTTTACGTCCGGAATTTATAACCCTAGAAACCACAGCCATCTTATTTTTTAATTTGGGACTTTTAATCCGATAGGAAGACAGTGAGGGCGAGAAGGAAGAATAAGAATGAGAATAGATTAAGGATGATGGAAAAGGTAACCGGCAGCCCTTACCGAGCTCAGAAAATCGGAGACCCAATATTAAGGAGCCCATGGTAAGGGTGGTGGTACCTCCCTGATACTAAACGAATTGGCTTAAAAAATACAGCGGAAAATGTAATAAAATACAGGGTATTCTATTTAAAGTAAGCAACTTATAAATGATTTAACTTGTGCATGGTGGCGGCTAAGTTTAAAACACCCTGTATAAAATATCAATGAGCTGGATATATATAGTTAACGGGCAAGCGCTTGTTGTTTATTGGTTACAATTTCGTTATTAATGGAGATATCGTTATTCAATGTGGACTAGAATTTTTTCAAAATTTAAAAAAAAATCGAAATATCTCGAAACTTCATTTTTGATATAGGACATTGTGCACAAATTTTATCTAGAATTTCATGTAGAATTCGAAAATAAAATAAAAAATATTAGGTTCTATTTAAAATAACAAAGTTGACGTCTACTTCCGGTATAACCGGAAGTACCACATTCAGGAAAACATTATATTTGAAATCAGCGTCATCCAAAACCTACCGCTTCGTAATTTCAGATTTTTAACATAACTGTATCGGTCATTACTTTTAATCAAAACTCTTCGCGCCACACCCTGTATACAATCAACTGTTGAGCATAAAGTGCAGGATTTTTTCATTGCAAATATTCTACCAACGATTCACGGTATCCTTTGTGCTATTAATGGTGATGGTGATCTGGGGATCATCTGCGGATTCAAACGTTGGCGTGGTGAAAAGATAAGAATTGAAAGTGGTCAGCAGACATTCGTCCAAAGGTTCAGGACAGGTTTAAGATCACAATTTTCGATTGACTTAGTGCAAAGACTGAAGATAGGATGTTGAAACATTACCTACTGGCTTCTGTAGCACAAATGACGCACAATTCGACATGTACAGTTTTAGGGTTATGGTACAAGAAAGAGGTCTATACCATTGCGAATTAAACCGTATAAAAAATGGTGAGAGCACGAATCAAACGCCGTAGTAAAATGATTATAATGAAATGAAAGAATTAATAAAATTTGACTTCTTCGATTACCTTAGTATGAAAGTTGACTATCTCCTGTCTCAGTTTCCATCTTGCGATATCTCATTTGTAGGCGATTTCAATGTTCATAACTCTAGTTGGCTTCAATTTTCATCTACTACAAATCCCGCTGGTCATAGTGCAGAAACATTTGCTATTTCATGTGATCTCACACAAATGATTTCTGAACCCACAAGAATGCCTGATAACCCTAACCATACTCCACATCTTCTAGATCTCTTTCTTACATCAAACCCTCTTGTTTATAAAACTTCCGTTCTTTCGCCTTTAGGTCTTTCCGACCATTGTCTAATAAAAATCATTTCTACTGTACCTAATTACATTGTTGTTCGCAAAACCGAGAGAACCTTATGGTGTTTTCAAGTCAGCTCGATGGAGTGATGTACGAGATTTCTTTGCAACCTTTCCATGGCGTGAATATTGTTTTAAGTCGTCCTCTTCTTCGGACATCGCTTTTTCAGTATCTGAAGTCATCCTCATGGGAATGGAGTTATACATTCCCAAAAAACAGTACCGTATAGGTCATTCACGTTCCCAACCCTGGTTCAATAAGGCTTGTGCTGATGCAATATCTTTAAAAAATAAATGTTACATTAAATGGAAATCTAATAAATCGGTCGACAGTCATGTAGAATACGTTGGTGCTAGAAATATCTGCAAAAATGTCATCACTAAAACTAAAAAGTTGTTCGAACAACGAAAATGCAATGAACTAGCTACATCTCCTTTAGGCAGTCGTAAATTTGGGTCTTTAGCAAAAGCCATTAGTAAAAACTTTCGAACATCTTCATTTCCCCCCCTGACATCTATTGACGGATCGGTAGTTGCTGATTCTGTAGACAAAGCCAACGTTTTTGTGGATTTGTTTGCATCAAACTCATGTCTTAATGATTCTGGAAAAGATGTGCCCCTAGTCAACTCTTCTTCATACGTTATGAAACCAATTCATTTTCGGTACAAGCTCTTGGAATCGATCATCAGTAAGCTTGATCTCAATAAGGCGACTGGCCCAGACGGTATCCCAGCTTTTGTCTTAAAGAAATGTTCCCCCGAACTAGTACCAGTCCTATCTAAGCTCTATACGATCTCTATGTCTTCTGGGGAATTCCCTTCATCATGGAAGTTAGCAAATGTTCAACTTATTCCCAAAAAAAGCGATAAAACCGATCCCTCAAATTACCGACCAATTGCCATCACTTCCATTTTGTCTAAAACCATGGAAAAAGCCATCAGTCAGCAACTGCTCACGTTCCTTGAAACTAACAAACTCCTTAGAGACCACCAATATGGGTTTAGGCAAAGTCGTTCAACAGGCGATCTTTTTTCATATGTGACCCAAGTTTGGAACAATACAGTAGAGCAGTCCGGTGAAACAGTTGTAGTCGCTTTAGATATCTCAAAGGCATTTGACCAAGTTTGGCATAAGTGTTTACTTGCCAAACTTTTTTTCAAAAGAAGTTAGCATTAACGCGGGCGTACCACAGGGATCCGTTATAGCGCCTACACTTTTTCTACTGTACATAAATGACCTTATTTCTTCAACAACTAACCCCATCCATTGCTTTGCTGACGATAGAACTCTTCACCGTAGTTCATCTCAGTCTACTCATAGTGATAATCCACCTTCTATGTCAAATCCAAGAAATTAAAGCTGAAATGACAAATTCAATCAACAAAGACATTCAACGTATTCTCGAATGGGGAAGTAATAATCTAGTTAAATTTAACGCTAATAAAACTCAGTGTTGCCTTATGTCCGCCAAAAAAGATCGATCATTTCCTGTTGTAAGTATGAATGGCTCAGTTCTTAAGTTTTCAGACTCTATTACTCTGTTGGGTATGACTGTATCTTCAAATCTCTCATGGCTTGACCATCTTCTGTCAACTACTAAAACAGCTGCTCGTAAAATAGGGTTTTTGTACAGATCTAAGCAGTACTTTACCTCTCGACAACTCCTTCTGCTGTATAAGGCCCAAATTCGGCCTCATCTGGAATATAATTCTCACCTCTTGGTTAGTGCTCCCCAATACGCTCTCGATATCGTTGATCGTATTCAAAAGAGAGCGATTAGGCTTATAAATGACCCGTCCATAACTTCTCACATACAGTCCCTTGAGCATAGAAGGATGGTTTCAGTTCTTTCTTTGTATTATCGTTATTACAACGGCTATTGTGCTGCTGAATTATATTCTTTAATACCATCTCGGGCTACCTTTGCGAGAAACACTCGGTTCGCTCATTCATATCATCAGTTTGCAGAACAAATCTCCACTTGTCGTACCAAACGGGCGCAATCCACATTTTTCTACACGGCTTCTAAACTCTGGAATGATCTCCCTAGTTCCTGTTTTGCACTCACTTATGATATGAGAAAATTTAAGGTAGCTGTTCATCTATTGGCAATTCATTATCCATCCTCCTAAGTGTTTCTGAGTGCTTTAGCACGATAGGCCTAATTTAGCCTGTTCAGGTCCACAATTATAAAAAAAAAAATTGAAAACCACATGTAAATCATATGGATAACTCTACCGTCTTGCGAGAATCTAGAAATCGACTCAACCGATTAAAACTGGGTCACGATAAATTATATTATGAGACAGTTTCTTCCGTAGGCAAAGCATAACGTTACAATTTCTACTTGACCGAATGTCTCATGCTGTTATTTATTTTCATTCACATATCAATGCAAATGCTTAATCAGTATCAACTCCATGTAAAAGGTAATCCCTCTATGTGACCATGTCACGACCCCTATATAAAAATCAGACATCTTCTTTGCCTTTCTAGTAAAATATAGTTCAAAGTTTAGATTTATATAGATGAAGGGTAGCTCTTAGTTGATCTTACTTCTGGTGAAAACTACTTCGTTGCTGTATGGTGCACAATTAAAAAGCCTTTCATAATATTTGCGTTGTTTAATCGTGGTTAGAGCTTGCCTAATTTGAAACTAATTTTCCACATACAACAGTTTAGTGAAGGGAAACTGGCCTAAAGTGACATATTTGGGTAAAATGATATAGTGGCTATTCTGATATTCTTGTAATACCTACACTATTAGTAGCGCCACCTATAGAACGACTACTGGGTTATAACGCAACTGTTCTAATGTTTGCGATCTTCCCTTGATTCACAGCTCTTATGACTAGCGATTTATTATTACGGTCAGTTGTGAAGTGTCGCAGAATCCATAGTTTTGTGAATTATTAATTCATACTTTGCGCAGGTAATTAACACATTTACACATACTGCCATCAATTTTTCTCTGAAAACAAACATTTTTCGGTTAGGTTAAGTAATTTTTCCAGTGTTTGGTTAAAATGACACATTTCGTATGCTGATAAAATGACATGAGTATGTCATTTTACCCATATGTTATTAAAAAGAAAAATCGTCTGCTTGTGTTGGAAAATAGGCAATAGATTAGAATACATTCTACGTAGGCTGTTTCTGTTTTTACGGAATGGTTGGAAAATATAGCAGGACGTCCCAGAGGCAGTCCTAAAGACAAGAACCAATGTCTGCGGCAATATGAGCCGTAATAAGTGGGAAAATGCGCTGGATGGCAGCATCGAATCAGTTTAACATACCTCAGGGAGCTCTACGCAGGAGAGCATAAGATAAAAACAAAAAAATTTACGGTACCGATGAAGGCTTCGGCCGATTCACCTCAACCTTTTCGCCAGAAATGGAAAAGGAATTAATAGGGCACATTCGACAATTAGGGATATGTTGTTTGGTCTCACCACGAATGAATTAAGAGAACTGGTGTTTCAATTTGCGGAACATTTTACATCGCTTTTCAAAGGAGGAAAAAAAAGACTGGGTATGACCTGTTACAACGTTTTAGACATAGAATATAACAGAAAAATATAACTTCGAGCCGAATAATATTTTTTATGGACAAATAGCTCTGTCTACAGTCCAAAAGCCACTAAGGCCTTTTCAACCAAAGGTAAGCAATAGGTTAGGTCCCTAACTAGTGTTGAACGGGGGGACTCACCCCACCGTTGTGCAATACAGGCTACAGGAACATTCATTCCGCCAGCTCTGATCTTTGCTAGGAAAAAACACAAGCGAGAATTTATTAACGACGCACCTACTGGTGTTCTACCGATGTGCCAAGAATCTAATTGTATGACAGGAGAACTTTTTGAGAATGGCTCAAGCTCTTCAAAAAGTATTTACATGCTTAGCTTGAAAACACAATTCTCTTAATTTTGGATGATCACGTGAGTCATAAATATTTTCCCGCATTAAGATCTGCCAAGGATAATGGGATTATCCTCCTATGATTAGCACCGCATTGAGCGTACCGAATCCTGCTGCTTGATGTAACTTTGTTTGGCTCTCTTGCAGTGTTCCACAAGGAAGCGTCCAAGTGGTTAAATAACAATCCTGGATGAGTTGTAACGCTCTTCCAGATAGGAAAGTGATTTTCTGAAGCATATGGGAAATCTGCAACCACTGGTACAGCAACAGCGGGATTTATGAAAACTGAGATATTTCCTTTCAATCCTGACATTTTTCCGGAACACTCGTTTGCGCCAAATTTCGTAACTAATCGTCCAGGGCCAAGCAATGTGGATGAAACATTAGCCAGATCACAAAGTAAATTGTAAAGGGACACTTCAATGATGAAGCAGATGATAATAACCATAGTGATGAGCTAATGAGAGAGCCATCGGGTGAAGCCACGACAAGCACGCCAAGAGTTGCCGTGGATGTTATATCTCCTATACCAAAAGGAAAGGATCGAAAAAAAGTTGAAGACTTCTAGATCTACTATTTTGACGAATACGCCGATCCTAGAAGACATTAAAAAGTAATCCAAGCAAAATGAAGGCCGAAAGAAATAAGATTAAAAGGAAATTAACATCTGTGAAAAGTAAGATTTTAGAGAGTGATGATGAAGATGATTGTGTGGATACGTGGAGGACGAAGATGAGAATGGAGCCGTGTGCAATTATTGCAATGACTTATTTAGTGTGTACTTTATAATTTATTTTATTTTCCGCTGTTCTATCTCAAGTCGGTTTTAAAATGAAGGGGGCGTGGTTCGTTACTTGGGGCTGATCGTTTGTTACCAGACTTTTTCACACTAGTCAATGAACATAAACGGGTTTTATAAATATATTTGATAAAAGAATTCATATTCTGTATTGTACAAACGCAACTTTTAATCCTATCTTTTACGAAAGAAAATTGAAATGAATATACCTATTACTTACAGGGTTTTATTACCTAACGGTATTCTATCTATTTACAGCATATTGTTAATTACTAGGATTTAAAAGGTGCTCTAATTACTGTTTAGCAATTAGAGATTTTACGGTAAGAAGCTTTTGGTGTTTTAGAATTATTTGCCTTTGTGAAAGTAAATATGAATACTCTCGTTTTGAATGTACTGGATCCGGGAACGCGTGATACGTGGGCTACTTGGATGCGCCTTGCGCGTCGGGCTGAGATAGCGGCTATAGTAGCTACCTTGGGTGCCTCTAGTTTGGGGCGGCCTAAAGTGTTTAAACTTTTATGGCCTTCCCGTTTACCAGAGTGTTTGTCAGATAGGTGGTTGCAGAACTTCCGTTAGGGAGTGAGCTTATTATCTCGCGACGGGCGAGCAGGTATTAAAGCGGTTGCAGTACTTCTAATAAGTACTTTTCGAAAAAAAACTAATTTTCAGCGGACAATTACGTTCGATGAGATCGGCGGGCAGTAATGGTTACGAAGCTGGGCAACTGAAATATGATCTAATTGTGGGCGGAGTGTCGCTTTCCATCTGTAGACTCCCTGCACATCGTTTAGGTAGCCTGTGGAGGCGTGTTAGCGTGAGTTTGTGTAAAATATGTGTTGAATATTAATTAAAAGATTCTGGGCTACGGCCCGTTGCGCTGTTTAATTGATACCCCGGTTATTAGCAGAATTCAGACAGTCAGCCTTTCTTTCCGATGGTGTATGTAAAAGGCTACGTTGGGAATATATCTCAGCGTGGCGTTGTTTACCAGCGTGTGTGTACGGTAGTGTAATTAACTTACATAGAGATAACCACAGATTTAAGCCGCAATAGCCCTGGTGTATTGAAATTGGTTCAGGCGGAATGATGAGAAAAAGCGCGGTCAGTATTTTCAATTTTTTTCAATTCAACAGTTTATTAATTTTTTTCGTAATTAACAATTCATGTAGATAATATAATACAGAGTAGGCTTAAAATTAATTATAATATACAAAGTATCGTGTTTGTGTTAGTGGTGCGCTGCTCAAGAGTGTTTGTCCTCTGCATCCCTTCTCTTCACCGTTCCGGAGAGTGCTTACACAAAAAGAGCACCTGACCTTACGTGAAGATTACTCTCCACAGGTCAGCCGCAGCTTGTGCCTTAGCTAGTGCCGCTGCCACCTTGCGAAGCCTAGAATGGCATCGAGCCCTAAGCGGGTGGAGCAGGCGCTTTCTCGACTGCGGCTCTAACCGCATTCGGTACTTGTGTCTTCTCGCTACCGCTCACCGTCGCTTTGGCGTAACTAACGCCGGTTCGGTGTTGGTAGGGTGTGGTTGTCGGCGACGTCCTCTTCCGTCGCTGTTGGCGTGTTGCGTCGGTCTGCTTCCGCTGGAACTGTGGGAGATGTGGGAACTTGGGCATCCCCGGAAGTTGACCGGGTAATCACCACCGTAGTTCACGCAGTCACTTAGCCCGGTCGGTACGGGGTTTAGTGCAATCGCTGGAGTGATAATTTTCTGCGCACTTGACACAGCGTGCCGTCGCTCTAGAGCAACGCTGTGCGTGACCGAATCCCTGACACCGGTAACACTGTCCAATACCGGATTTCCGCCTCAAGTCTTAGATGGAGGCATGAATCCGAACCACGTACTCCACCTGCCGGATCATTATTACGTCCTCTTCTGGTAACGCCGGATTCCAAGGCTTCCGTGTGGTCCGTGGTGTCAGCAAGGGCCCTGTACGCGTTGGCGGTCGGTGTGGGTGTGGTCGGGCGGTCCATCGATGAATCTTTGGCTTCTTTTGCTGCATCCGAGATTCCTCGTCGGGCGATGACTCGTTCTCTGCGGCGTCGAGAGTCGGTGGCGCCACTTCTACGGCTGCGGTAGCGGGAATCTCTTGTGTCTTCGTATCTTCTGTCTCCTTCTCTCTTCTCTTCCTGTTGTTGTCCTGGATGCAAGTTATATTCCAAGGTAGGTCTAATAGCGAAGGCAGGGCAGGCACGTAACTCGTTGTCGGTGCTCTTTCCAGCGGTGAGAACTCTATGTTACTAGGCAGCGTGGTAACATAGTAGCTCTCAAATTGATGCGCTCTACGCGGCATCGTGATAACGACGCTGGTAGAGGCAGGTTGATTTGTTCTTTTTTTTAAACGCTAAGCATTTCTTCATGTTCGCTGTTCCGAACGCAGACCGCGGTCTGTAGCGTGAGTCGCTGTTTACTGAAATCCGCGGAAGGTGGAGACGGCTTCTAGTAGTGATTCTAATTTAGAGATTGGTTGTTAGACTGGAGGGTACTCCATTTTTGAAACAACGGGGGAGGATTTCTGCAGTTTAATTAAAATTCGCTAATTAACTCATAATTAATTAAAAAAACGTCGTAAAGCAGTCTGGCTCTTTACGAAGGAAGCAGTTTACCTGTGAATTTTGTATTCCATAAACGTCATGTCATTTTACGCGAACACTTCGGGTAAAATGACATCGGATATTTCTTTATTATTTTTTTTCTACGAGAGTTTGTTTCTTTCGTTATCACTTTATGTGTGGTATAGTTGATACACTAAACGCTTACTTTACCAGCTTTTTTGTTCAAACCTTTGTAATTTATGATCCCCAATAAATAAGGTATGTCATTTTAGGCGTTTCCCCTATTTATAATACATGAATTATAGATACCGTTACATAAGTTTTGTTTGGAAGAATACCAAATCTGTTCAGTAAAAAAATATATTTTTCTTCACTCTTATTTGTCTATTTTTCTATTATACACTGCGGTTATTGATAACATTGTAAATATTGTGATCAAGACAGGAAATCCTGTTTATCTCCAAACGGAATCGATGGTATTGCAAAATTAACATATTATTTTGAAGACTTAAAATTGCATATTATAAATAGTAACTTCTTAAAGCTAAACCTAATGTGGCATAATGGAACATAGTTTTATTTCTTTCTTTAAATCTCTCCTACAAAAATGCATTTTGATCTTAATATCTTTCAACAAAACAATTAAACAAGTAATGTGCGCACATACTTATAACCTAATAAAACAGTATATTACTCTGTGCATTAAACGTTTATGGAGATGATTAAATATAAAGCCATTAATTTCATCCTGAGTGCAAATTTTAATATCTACAGACAGTTTCTCCGGAAGCTTGGAGCAAAAGGGAGCTGTGAAAGCGAAATAATTAACTTACAATATTTACATCCTTTCCTACAAAGTAAAGTTCAACAAAACACACTTTTAATATTTAATGTTAAGTAACATTTAAATGTTTTTTTTATGACTGCAATATGTTGTTGGAAGATATAGTCTACTTCATCCATTAAAGAGTAACTTGACATCTTTGTTTATTGGTACTGTATACGTTGTACGAAGAGGAAGGACTTAATTTTAGCCGCTGTCAAACCTACCGGAAAAGCAACCTCAGCTCGTACTCATATTCTGTCTGATAATTCACAGACAGTAAGTAGTCTGGTGCTCTACTTTTCGAATTAACATCAAGCCGTTTTAACTATCGCTGTACGGTAGCCTACTAAAATGCCGTTAATAGATGTGACGTCATTAAAAAGACGCGTTTGACGGCTTTTTATTCGCTGTGCTTACTTGTATTGAAAATTATACACAGTCAACTAAAAAACTACAGTTTCGATTTAGGTCGCCTAGACAATCCTGCACAACGAATATGTCTCCATAGAAGTGCCGTATGGTTTTTCTGTATGTCTTCCCCGCACACAGAACAAGGCCAACGTTGTCGAAGTCGTTTCTGCTCGACTAGATTTTTAAAAATTTTTTGAAAGGTTTCATCTGTGCAAAAACTTCTAAAAGTAGGAATTTACATCGTTAGCTGTTAATTTGGTAAATATTAGGTATCGCTAGACTTGCCTAATCATGTGGATTTCAACAGACTCATCAAGTACGTGATTCTTCGTCGGCAAGCATTTTAAGGTCTAAATTTTCAAGAAATTTCACATTTATATCACTAATGAAGTTACGATCCTTAACGCAGGAAGAATTACATTCTTTTTTTCATGATGGGATTTTTTATCAAATGCTACAGTATTTCCTTCCTTTTTCTTTGGTAGTCTTATGACTCTTTTCGGCGTCCTCGTTTTTTTATTGAAAGAAGCATTGTTGACAAAGACTTATCATTGACCTCAACTATTTGAAGAGACTGGTTGTTGACGTCATTTAAAACTAAATCACTGATATAAGAAAGTTCATGTGCTTCATTTGGATCTAGTATCATATCCTCCCCTATAATTTCAGATGGCACTAGAGATAAGGGATTTCCATTATCTAATACGAACGCTTTATTTATATCTTCGAGAACCACTTCGTTACAAAACGCAGGTGATTCCATAGATAACTGACCCAGAGATGATATATTTGCATTATCTAATACGGGCGCTTCATTCGTGTTGTTTGTATCTCGGAGAACCACCTCGTTACAAACCTCAGAGCATTCCACAGAAAAGTGATTTTCACTTTCAAATACAACTTTATCATTGCTTCCAATAAAAAATCGAGTCTGATTTTCGTCTCCATTATCTACATGCACAATTGCAACATCAGTGTCATTGTCCCGCAGTGTTTTAAGATTTTTAATACATTAAGCCTTTGCTCAAACAGCGTGCCCGCCCGTTTAGCTGCTAAGTCTGCCAGTTCTGTGTATAACAAAAGACATGCGTGTAGGTACTTGGTGGTTGAAATCGGTTTGTGGTGATATGGACTGAATATTATTATTAGATGCGCTTGGAGAGTCCTGTTCGGTAGGTTCAATTTCTTCTAGAAAACTCGTTAATGTTCGTTGGTTATCTTTGTAATAGGCCATAGTCCATCTCTTTTCAATCGTTCTGTCAAAAGGCTCGGCATTAAAATACTTTCTCAAAGCAAAAATATGCTTGCAAGGTAAAATCATTGCAGTGTATATTACACAGTTGCACAAAGAAACCACTTGCACAGATCCCCGACTATCAGTAATAGCACAGTATAAACACGAACAGTAATTTCACTAGAGGAAATTTATCAATTCACACTTATTTCGCGCCAACTGCGCGTGGCACCCTGCGCTTTGAACTGTGACAAAAAAAATGGCTAATTTTACGTGAATGTTTTATTTACTTATAGGGCTTTGATTGTTAGTACATACAATTGTACTAAATTTATTACATTTAGTAGATTTAGTACGCAGTACACCACAGTGTATATATTATGCGCAGTAGATTTTAAAAAAATATTCGTTACAGCAATATCAAAGACGCCGACAAGGAGTGAAATTACTGTTCGTGTTTATACTGTGGTAATAGTGTCATAACCCTCTGTAGAAATGATAATTCTTGGGATGTGTTTTGAAAGACGAATTTCTCGTAGCACGTGCTTTGATGCTTCACGTGTAAGCAATTCGAAATATTTCTTTTCATCTGAATCTTCCGGGAACATATCGACGGGTTTCTTTAAAATACCATAAACTGCTTTATGGACTATTTTTGTCTAGAACAGATTTTAATTTAGCGTTTATAGACTCAAATTCCACTCATATCGGCTACTATTCCAGTTTTTTCATAAAATACTCATACGCAGTTCGAGGCACACTATTCTTTAAGGCTTCCAAGTATTTTTGATAATTATTGTCCGTTTTGGAATAAATCAATTTTTGAATAAGTTCCAAACTAAGTGTACGTTGACTAGGAGTGATTCCCAACTTTTGACACGAAAAATTTTTAGTATGTGGAATACACATATTATAAGGTTTCCAATGGGAAAATTCTTAATTACCTCTCTTTCATTCAAATCCTTGTCTGGCATTATGCATTTCACGTTGATCCATGATGTATTTTCCTGTTTGAATGTTTCTAATAACCAGGTAAAACTTTCCGTATCTTCAGCTAATACACACACACACACCCCTATTTCAGTTTGACAATTACCGTTTTAAAAAATTATGAGAAATACAGGTAAACCTATTTTAAGTAATTTATATGTAGCATCCACTGAGAGAAGTTCTGGAAAATCCTTCCTTGTGCTTTTCATGGTTGGACTTTGAATAAAAAGTACTATGAATTATTGTCTTCATTTCACGAAACAGCTGCATGGCCCCCTAAAAACAGTAGTTATTGCGATTAATAAGATGATTATCAAATATTTTAGTTTACCGTATTTAGCTTTAAATATATTTAAGCAGTTATCCAAGTTTTCATTTTTTTGGTTGATCGTGTTTCTTCACATTTGTTACATCTTGTAAAGTAACAATTTTACCAGTATTTTCTTGCAATTTTTGTTGTTCTTCATATTCAAATAATCCTTTACGCTTTCCTTAATGTTGCTGGAAAGTCTTGTTTGCGTGGGGGTATGTGCATGTAGGACATACAAAATATACCTATTATGAAAATAATACTGTTCGAGCAAGAGTTCGAAATAATTGTGCTTGGTTTGAACCGACGACGTTACTTCGAGTGCGTTTCCATCAGACGATGCCTTGAATCTTAATTGTGCAGGACAGCCTTCGTTAAATGCCCAAGACTGTCGAATCTTTTTCCCACTGCTCTTGAACTTTTTTCCACCGTGATTACATGCATAGAGAAGTTGATAATATTTCAAAGAATTCCTCAATCGCATGGTTTACGTCCGCAAATGAGCTGAACCTGTCGCCAACTTTCAGCATTCCCGGCAATACCGCCATGTATTTCAATACCTAACCTATAACCCAATCTACACCAATAATATCCAGATTCACGCCTTATTTGAAATTTATTTGTGCATTTAGCACAAATTCGCAGTTCGAACACGGCGTCAAATCGCTTAACGGCATTTCGACCGTTCGACGAATTGGGGTAATATTTTGTAGTATCACTGAATCGGGTGTTTGAATAAGAAAGTACCGCTTTGAAGTAAAAAGTAAAAGAAAAGTTAACTATGTATATAGTTAACTATGTATATATCGGGTGGGTGGGTGGGTGGAAGGGTGGGTGGGTGGGTAGGTGCGTGCGTGCGTGCGTGCGTGCGCGCGTGCGCGTGCGAGTGCGAGTGCGAGTGCGAGTGCGTGTGCGTGTGCGTGTGCGTGTGCGTGCGCGTGTGCGTGTGCGTGTGCGCGTGCGTGTGCGTGTGCGTGTGCGAGTGGGTGTGCGTGTGCGTGTGCGCGCGTGCGCGCGTGTGTGTTTGTGTGTGTTTGTGCGTGTTTGTGCGTGTTTGTGCGTGTTTGTGCGTGTTTGTGCGTGTTTGTGCGTGTTTGTGCGTGTTTGTGCGTGTTTGTGCGTGTTTGTGCGTGTTTGTGCGCGTTTGTGCGCGTTTGTGCGCGTTTGTGCGTGTTTGTGCGTGTTTGTGCGTGTTTGTGCGTGTTTGCGCGTGTTTGCGCGTGTTTGCGCGTGTTTGTGCGTGTTTGTGCGTGTTTGTGCTGTGTTTGCGTGTTGTGGTTGTGCGTGTTTGTGCGTGTTTGTGCGTGTTTGTGCGTGTTTGTGCGGTTTGTGCGTGTTTGTGCGTTTGTGCGTTTGTGCGTGTTTGTGCGTGTTTGTGCGTGATTTGTGTGTTGTGTGTTTGTGCTGTTTCGTGGTGTTTGTGCTGTTTGTGCTGTGTTTGTGCGTTTGTGCGTTTGTCGTGTGTTGTCGTGTTTGCTGTTTGTGCGTGGTTTGTGTGTTTGTGGTGTGTTGTGGTGTTTGTGTGTTTGTGCGTTTGTGCGTTTGTGTGTGTTTGTGGTGTTGGTGTTGTTGTGTGTTTGGTGTTTGTGTGTGTTTGTGCTGTTTGGTGTGTGTTTGTGTTGTGTCGTGTGTGTTTGTGTGTGTTTGTGTGTTTGTGTGTTTGTGCGTGTTTGTGTGTGTGTGTGTGTGTTTGTGGTGTGTGTGTGTGTGTTTGTGTTGTTTGTGTGTGTTTGTGTGTGTTTGTGTGTTGTTTGTTGTGTTGTGTGTTTGTGTGTGTTGTGTGTGTTTGTGTGTGTTTGTGTGTGTTGTGTGGTGTTTGTGGGTTGTGGTGTTTGTGTGTTGTGTGTGTGTGTTTGTGTGTGTTTGTGGTGTTTGTGTGTGTGTGTGTGTGTGTTTGTGTGTGTTGTGTGTGTGTTTGTGTGTTGTGTGTTGTGTTTGTGTGTGTTTGTGTGTGTTTGTGTGTGTTTTGTGTGTGTGTGTGTGTGGTGTTGTGTGTTGTGTGTTTGTGTGTGTTTGTGTGTGTTGTGTGTGTTGTGTGTTTGTGTGTTTGTGTGTGTGTGTTTGTGTGTGTTTGTGGTGTTTGGTGTTGTGTGTTTGTGTGTGTTTGTGTTTGTGTGTGTTTGTGTGTTTGTGTGTGTTTGTGTGTGTTGTGTGTGTGTTGTGTGTGTTTGTGTGTGTTTGTGTGTGTTGTGTGTGTGTGTTGTGTGTGTTTGTGTGTGTTGTGTGTGTTTGTGTGTTTGTGTGTGTTGTTGTGTGTTGTGTGTTTGTGTGTTTGTGTGTGTTTTTGTGTGTTGTTGTGTTGTGTGTTTGTGTGTGTTTGTGTGTTTGTTGTGTTGTGTGTGTTTGTGTGTGTTGTGTGTGTTTGTGTGTGTTTGTGTGTGTTTGTGTGTTTGTGTGTGTTTGTGTTTGTGTGTGTTTGTGTGTGTTGTGTGTGTTGTGTGTGTTTGTGTGTGTTTTGTGTGTTTTGTGTGTGTGTGTTTGTGTGTGTTTGTGTGTTGTGTGTGTTTGTGTGTTGTGTGTTTGTGTGTTTGTGTGTGTTTGTGTGTTTGTGTTTGTGTGTTGTGTGTTTGTGTGTGTTGTGTGTTTGTGTGTTGTGTGTTTGTGTGTTTGTGTGTGTTGTGTTGTGTTTGTGTGTGTGTGTGTGTGTGTTGTGTTGTGTGTGTTTGTGTGTGTTGTGGTGTGTGTTGTGTGTTGTGTGTGTGTTGTGTGTGTGTTGTGTGTTGTGTGTTTGTGTTGTGTTTGATGTTGTGTGTTGTGTTGTTGTGTGTTTTGTGTGTTTGTGTGTGTGTTTGTGTGTGTTGTGTGTGTGTGTTTGTGTGTTTGTGTGTGTGTGTGTTTGTGTGTGTGTGTGTGTGTTGTGTGTGTGTGTGTGTGTGTGTTTTCAAACTTATAAATACCTACATTTACACATACCGATTAACTATGTCCTATGCTATCCTTTGATGCGACGCGTAATTAAGCGGCTAATAAAATACCTAATGTAGAATTTAAGTCCTAGTTCAACTTTTTTAATATCTGGATTATGATTAATTTTATGAGAAAATGTGTAGACATATATATTAAAGAAAATTTAATTTTGCAACTTTTCTATAAAAGGTTTCTTAATATAAAGCAAAAAGTCAAGTCAGGGTTTTAAACTTCATCAGACAGTATTGTTTTTGTTTTTACAATGTTGTCTGTTTTGGTTATGTACGTATTAAAGAGAGGTTTCATAACTACCCCAAACAAAATTTTATTAAAATTATTTCAAGGTCGTGTGTTGTTCCATACCAGATATGTTGTAATTGTCCTACTTGAAATTTATACTTTTTAGGCCCTTAGAGTTTGCGGTGATATAAATATCGCAAAATGCCTCATTATTGATCATTGGTTTGTTAAGGGCTTCTAAATATAGTATCGAATGTTTGATGCGATTCCGTTAGTAAAAATGGGGGGGGGGGGCTTTTCCAATGTCTGGGCGCATAGTTCTTGGGACGCACTGCTTAT
Organism: Vesta saturnalis; assembly: GCA_036346205.1. Taxonomy (NCBI): domain Eukaryota; kingdom Metazoa; phylum Arthropoda; class Insecta; order Coleoptera; family Lampyridae; genus Vesta; species Vesta saturnalis. The sequence continues at coordinate 189,271 of JARFJB010001859.1, read as the reverse complement.
TAAACTAAGTAACTAAAGTATTTTTATCTATTCAATTATTTTACTAACTGCTAGAAAGAAAACAATCTCCAGAAAGATTTATATACATACCAGCATAGCGTGATGCAGTAAAAATAAAAAGTAAAAAGAATGTACCCTTACAAATAGAGCAGACATTGACAATAAAGTTTTTAATATTATACGTTTTGGCTATAGTGCTCCAGTTTACCAGATATAACAAAAGAAAGGTAACTAAATTACTTTAAGGTATTATATGTTTGTAAACATATTCATTTCTATGAAATCATTTGCAAATTACCAACGTCACATCGCTTATTAGAATACTAAAAATATATTTAATGTCATGCAATAATATATTAATTGGAACATTAAGATTAAACCTTTAAAATTTTTCCATATTTCTACTAACTTGCGGATACGTCAACACAGGAACCTACTCCAGATAGGAGATACTGAATTTTAATATAAAACAGTTAAAACGTGGCACTTCAAGGACAAACCACAATGCGTTGAACTAACAATTAAATCAATGTGACGTGTACCCGGTATCACAGCAACTTAAATTATGTATCAGTAACTTATATAAGTTCTATTGTATACATTCATTTTACACGTCTTTGAAAATTTGCTAACCTATATAGTAAAAAATAAATATCTTTATCTAAATAAATAAGATGACGTTCTTTAAGACATAAATAGCTTTTGTAATTAAGCAAGTGATATTACTGTCTAAGAAAGATAATGGAATTACGAGATTCAAGCTAACAGTAGCACAGAAGCTTTGTTTTTATACGCTACTTTAGATATTATCAACGTTCAATGTAAGAAACGTTTTATTACACTATTTTGTGGTGTTTTCTAACACAGTTTTTGTAAGTTACCAATGTACTTATAATTAATAATAATAATAATAATATGTTTTAAATTATTAGTAAAGTGGAATTTGCGATATGGTAGTTAGGTTAGTGCACTGCAATGTTTTCACATGTTTACATTTTAATTTTCTTTACAGAAATGGCACGCTCTACGATGAATTGTTTAAACCGTCACAGCCTTTTGACACTTTTAACCGTAATTGGTGTAATTGGTGGAACAGTAACTGGTTTACTACTCAACCAATTCAAAACTAGGGATTGGACCAAAAGGGAAGTTATGTACGTAAAATATCCTGGTGACTTATTTCTTCGTGTTTTGAAGGCCATAATAATCCCTTTATTAACATCATCCATAGTGTCTGCAATCGGATCCCTTGATTTGAGTTTATCCAAGAAAATAGCCATACGATCGATCATTTACTACACTATCACCACTTTTTGTGCAGTTGTGTTAGGAATTATTTTAGTAACATCAATCAAGCCTGGTGTAGGAATTGACTCAATTGATAAGAACAATACTAAAGTTGATCATAAAATTACTCTTACTGCTGATACTCTTATGGACTTAGGTAGGTGAGTTACTAAAATGTGGTTACTTTATTCTTGTTTTATGGTAACATGTTTACAGAAATATGTTTCCTCCAAACTTGATTGAAGCTACAATTGGGCAGGTTAGTATTTAATATGGCAACGAGAGTTAGATATTAGAGTTATATATTTGAAAAAAATATATAAAGTAGTTAAATAATTTTCTGTTTATTTAAAAAAAATTATTGCATCAATTTTAGTGTAAAAAGTTTCCGTTTAGCGCATTAGCGCCACTTAGTAAAACAGTTTTTAACTGAATGTAGAACAAATACTGTATGCAATTCGTGCAAAAAGTGTTTATCGCACGTCGCGTGCAATAAACACTTGTTACGTAAATAACTATGCACTAACTGGATAACAGATTACTTAAGCATTTTATTGCTTCTATCTTAAACATGTAAATTTGTGATGTATGGAATTTCTATTTTGAATTTTTATTTTCAGAGTCATATACATATTAAAATTCCACATGAGCATCTAAGTAACCCTAGGTTTAAAAATGCAACATACAATTTAAAGGATGGTAAGTACCATTTTTGTTTGCTCTATTCTTGTAACGGATATGTTACTGTTAAGTTTTTGCGATGGTAGATGTAAAAAAATGTGCATAGAGAAAAACTAGTAGGCTTGTGCAAACATTACTTGACACAAGAATAGAAGTGTTTTTGATATAAATATCATGATCCACAGATTAGTGTCATATTAACAAATATGTTAATTATTGGCCCAAATATATGCAAAGGCGAAATATTAAATTTTTCATAATTGGGTTGTTGCAGCTTTTTGTTGGAACGTTTACTATTACACTTAATCTTGTATTTGTTGCTGTAGACGATTCAAATAACAGGAAGCAAGTAATATGTTCGACTCTCGTTACCTTCTACCCTCTATAAGGCTTTTTCAGAAGGATTTAATTACACACATGTAGCGGAATGATCAATGTGTATACGCAAATCATGTGTGGCTGTTTAGGCGAATGCTGGGGTAGAAACTTCCCTCTCAGAATCCTAACCCCGTTCCTTCCTATACCATCGTGACCGCACTCATTATTAGTCCCACCATGCATACGTACTTAATGTATGTATGCATGTTGGGAATCCATCACTGTGGCTAAACGAGCATGGAAAGATCAAAGAGTCTGCGCCCCCCTGTGGAAAGGGAGTAAAATAAGTTGCCTTTTCTTTTAATATAGGAGGTATTAATGTTCCCTATAAACGCATAAAGTTCTATTTAGATAAACATGTTGCTACCTGTTTCGATTTTTCGGTCAGGCAACTGTAATGTATACAATTTAAAAAAAAAATTATAAGATGTCTTAAAACTAGTACTTAGTATATTAAAACAACTTTCATAAGATTTGTACAGTATGAATCCAAGTTTCGGGAACGAGCCGAAAATTTTCTTCAGGATGAGTGGAATAGAAAGCTTATGAAAGGAGGATTTTTTATGTCTTCTGTTTTGTATATATATGGTCAAAAATCATAAAAATGGTAAAATACAGTAATCTTTAAAAAATTGTTTTGTGGTAGTAATATTTACATTGCTACTAGTAAAAAAAAGTTATTCAACTAACCATTTTTTTTGTGGAATCTCCATGATAATTTAAATTAAAAGAAGATACGTTTCAATTGTTAAAATAAGATAACGATGTAACCATACTGGTTTCATTTTCTCTGTTCATATATTAAATTTGATTGAAGCAAAAATATTGATATTTATTTTTAAATATTTAACTTTCACACGCGGAACCGTTGTTAAACATGTGCGGAACCCTGGGGTTCCTCGGAACACAATTTGAAAAACGCAGAAGTCAATGTACTGCGTAATGTTATATATTATGTATACGGCCAACGTTATTTGTGTATATCATTAATCCATCGGAAATACTCGTAAGGAATCAATGCGTATAAAGCTTTCATTTACCACCACTTAATATCAATTTATTTATTTTACTTAAATTACCTATGTACTTTATTACATATCGATTCAAACCTTAAAACGTTATTAACTTTTCACCCGTTTTGAAATAAATCCATAAAAATTCACACAAATTAATAGTCAATTAAATTTCGTTACTTTCCCAACCAATTTTGATAATATTTTAATCAGGTCCCGGGAATGGCATAGCGTGCGGAACAGACGAATATTGAACCTGTACCCGGCACGGAAGTTTTACCGGATGTTTTGTGCAATTTAGAATTTTAATCGTGGGCACACGTATTAACTATTCATGTTAAAAAATAACATAAATAACGGAACGAACCAACCATTCAATCTCCATACGCCAATGACTGGACTACCCCATTAGTTTCACTAGTTGAAAATTTATGAAACTATGAGAGAAATATGAAAATGTAAACTTTCACTATTAACACTCATAATAAAATACTTATCTTTTTTGGGATTTTTTAATGGTGTACTTTAAATTATACAATCTAAACGTTTCGATGACACTTACAGTTATCTTCGTCAGTAGTAATGTTTGTTAAAAATTGTTAAAGATGTAGTAAACAATTTTGTCAAATTTGAAAAATTAAAACATAAACATAAGCCTGCTATTAGTATAACAGTTTGGGAAACATAAAGCCAACTTTAAAATTTTTAGTAAAGAATAACTAAGTCATAAAATTAAATATTATTAAACTGCCTCAAAGATGACAAACCAGAACACTCTCTACGACGAAAGCTAACAATGAAATTTGCCAGCCAAAAAACACATTTAACAAAATTTATTTGAGTTATGATGTAAGTGTAAAGTTGTGAAAAACTTCAATTTTAAAATGATAGAAGCATTCACAAATCCAAACATTACATCAAATAAAATAACCCAGTTAAATCTAACAAAGAGATATCTTTATCAATAATTGGAAGTGTTATTAACAATGAAAAGCACAATGCAGAACGTTCTTTCTAATTTTTAATTTTAATTTAATTTCAACTACTTATGTTAAATTATAGTGCTATGGTAATTTAACATATAATTGGTAAAGCATTTGCTTCAAGGTCTAGGAAAAACACAGCAAAAAACCTAGACATTCCAAAAGCTGAAAACAAATTAAAATCAAGGCGTATCATTATGCTCTTTTTTAATTATAAGATGCCAAAACCTATTTAAACGGAGATTTTCTTCTTGTCTATTAAAATTATTCGGGTGTTTATATATTTCAATAGCTTCACGTTGCAAAAGAACATAATAATGGGTTTGTCTTGACAATATTTCCATATTGTCAAATTGAATGTCATGATTTAGATTATTCATGGCATGGTCAGCCACAGCAGACCTCTCTGGTTGACCCAATCTACAAAATCTCATATGTTCTTTGCGTCTTGTATCAAAGTTACGTTTTGTGGTCCCGATGTATACTTTTCCACATGAACAAGATAACTTATACACTCCGGAAGATGATAAAGGGTTTGACACATCTTTAGGTGATCTTAAATGTTCTTTAATTTTTCTTGTAGGTTTAAAAATAGTCCTAATGCCATATTTGATTAGGATTTTTTCAATTCTATTTGTAACATTAGCTATAAAAGGAAGAAAAGCAGTACCAACATTAAGAACTGGTTTTTCTTTAAGGTTACGCCTAGAAGGTGTAATAACATTATTAATATCTGTAAGTGAATATCCATTATCTTGTAAGGATTTTCTTAAATATTTATATTCATCATTCAAAAATTCAGGGTCACAAATTCTTTTTGTTCGATCTACTAAAGATACTAAATAATAATAACAATAATTTTTATTTGTCCTGTCAATAAAATAATTAGTCATAAAAATTTTTTAAAAAATCCTAGTCCACATTGAATAACGATATCTCCATTAATAACGAAGCTAGTGACGTGAAATTGTAACCAATAAACAACAATCGCTTGTCCGATAACTCCATATATCCATCTCATTTATATTTCATACAGGGTGTTTAAACTTAGGCGCCAACATGCACAATTTAAATCATTTATAAGTTGCTTACTTTAAATAGAACACCCTGTATTTTATTACATTTTCCGTTGTATTTTTTTGCACCAATTCGTTTGGTATCAGTATTCCCTATACCTAAATCCAACCACTTAATTATTTCAACGTTAGTGAAGGGTAGGCCATGGCTGTCAAAGATTTAATAGTTAGAACGTTAACTGTATATGTTGTTTTGACAGTTTTCTTTACCAGTTTGTATTTCATAGTAAATAATGGCAAATGTAGGATTTACTAATAATGATTTTTTAAATCTTATTATTATTTACGGCGAGTGTAATAGAATTGTTGAACGGACTTGCCATGTTTTTGCAGAAAGATATCCAAATCGACCAAATGCAACTGGTGATATTGTAAGAAGATTGCTTAAAAACTGCCGTCAGTTTGGTCAATTTAATACAAAAATTAATAAAAACAAACCACTAGTGGACAGTGACATAAACGAAATTAATGGTTTGGGCTATTTTACGGCCTCTCCAAATCCCTCCATTAGAGATTGTGAGAGAGGTCCCACTTTGTGGACGAGAACAATTCATCGCATTTTAAAAAAACACAAATGGAAACCATTTTAATAGCATTTGGTGCAACACTTACAATTAGGTGATCTTCCTCGAAGGGTAGAATTCTGTGAATGGTTTTTAATGAAGACCCAAGAGGATGAAAACTTCATAAAAAAAGTTATATGGTGTGATGAAGCAAAGTTTAGCAAAAATGGATTATTTAATCGACATAATTCCCATTTTTGGTCTAATGAAAATCCACATGTTAGTAGAGAACGTTATTTCCAAGATAGTTGGAGTTTTAATGTTTTTTGTGCAATAAAAGACGATAAAATTTTAATGCTAAAATTTTATCGTCTTTTATTGCACAAAAAACAAGATATTGCCGCATTTTTGAAGAAGCCATACGACCGGCGTTACATACTTTAGGAAATGGAGACGCGGCTTCAGCTAGGTACCAGCAAGATGGAGCACCTCCTCATAACTTTGGGCCTGTTGCTCAGCATCTTTACGACATGTTTGATGATAGATGGATTGCCAATCAGGGTCCGTTTCGTTGGCCAGCTCGCTCTCCTGATTTGGCTCCTCTAGATTTTGGTATTTGGGGTTACTTTAAAAATCGGGTATTTCCAAACCTGTTACGACAAAGGAAGATATGATGCAGAGAGTCTTACTTGCTTTTAATTCTCACACCCGACCACATTTCCAGAATTACAAGACATAACTTAATGAAAAGGATTCATAAATGTTTAGAAGTAGATGGTGCTAATTTTGAACACTTACTATAAAACTTTACTTGTTTAATATTAGATTTAGTTATTTTTGTTTGTAAGTTATCTAATTAAATTAATATAAAATACCCAGTCAACGATTTTAATGATATCCACAATTAATAATCCTTTCAGGCTATTGGTTACTTTTCATAATTAATAACTTATGAAAAAATAACAAAACATCACCTTAAATAATAGAAATCATGGCGTACCCTTTACTAATGTTGAAATAATTAAGTGTTGTTATGTTTTAACTAAGATAATGAAATATCTCAAAAGTGGTTGGATTTAGGTATAGGGAATACTGATACCAAACGAATTGGCTTAAAAAAATACAGCGGAAAATATAATAAAATACAGGGTGTTCTATTTAAAGTAAGCAACTTATAAATGATTTCAATTGTGCATGTTGGCGGCTAAGTTTAAAACACCCTGTATCAAATATGAATGAGATGGATATATTGAATTAACGGGCAAGCGCTTGTTGTTTATTGGTTACAATTTCACGTCACTAGCTTCTTTATTAATGGAGATACCGTTATTCAATGTGGACTAGGATTTTTTCAAAATTTTTAAAGAATCGAAATTTCTCGAAAATACTTCATTTTTGGTATAGGACGTTGTGCACAAATTTTATCTAGAATTTCATGTAGAATTCGAAAATAAAATAAAAAATATTAGGTTCCATTTAAAATAACAAAATTGACGTCTACTTTCGATATAACCGGAAGTGCCACATTCAGTACAATTTGAACTCAGCGTCATCCAAAACCTACAGCTTCGTAATTTCAGATTTTTAACATAACTGTATCCGCATTACTTATAATCAAAACTCTTCGCGCCACATCCTGTGTACATTATTAATAAGGCAATGTCACAATCTTTAATTGTACAAAAATGTTTCTACAACTTATACTATGGTTTGCTCCAACTATATTTCTTATTGCCTTTTTTTACAACTTAAAAACCCTGTTGCTCGTTGGGGATGCACCCAAGTAATAAGGGCATATGATGTTATTGATTGAAAATATGCGCAATTGAAAGTAATCAACACAGATGTATCTTCTAATACGCGTAATTGCTTGATGGAGTAACAAATTGGAGCTATTCTTTGTTATACTGTTTCATTATGAACATCCCACAAACCATTATTTTGAATAGAGATTCCTAAAAACTTAACATTTTCTTGTTTAATGGACCCATCCAATGTTTTCACCACAACACTCATATTATTATTAGAAATACGAGTGAGATTGAAATTCATTACAAAACACTTATTGGTATTTGAAACAAGATGATTGGATAAAAACCAGTTATGTACCTTTTCCAGTTGTACATTTTCTTTTGATATAACTTTTGACAGACTGCAATCACTACTAGAAGCGAAGTATCATCAGCAAACATGATATGATTGTTACTACAAAAATCGTTTACATAGGGGCCTAAAACGGAGCCTTGAGATACACCCACTAAAGATTTCAATACATTTGATTGAAACCCATTTATTTTAACATAATGAAGTCTGTTTTCCAGATAACTTTCAAGCCATTTTAGGCTAGTACCGCGAATACCATACGATTCTAATTTTTGCAGCCGTATAGAATGAGGAACTAGATCAAAAACCTTACTTAGATCTAAGAATATTCCCATTGAAGTGTTTTCTTGGTTTAAATTATCATATAGATTGTTTATGAAGGTTACGATAGCACCATTTGTTGATAAGTTTTTACGAAAACCGAATTGCTTATCCTTAAATAGTTGATACTTTTCAAAAAAGCAATATATCTTTTCAGAAACGTATTTTTCAAAAATTTTCGAAATACTTGTAAGTAGTGCTATTGGACGGTAATTTTCAATACTAGTTGTAGATCCAGATCTATGCAATGGTTTTATTTTTGCAATTTTTAGTTTTTCTGGGAAACAGCCTTCCGTCAAGGAACAATGAGAATATTCGTAAGGGGTTTCAAGATATAAATAGCGCATTTTTTGAGCAGGCTGTTACTAATATCATCTATTACAGCAGAATTTGATTTTTTAAATTTTCTAATTATATCTAATACCTTATTCTCAGTTATTGGATGAAAATAAAAGGAATGAGCTGAATTAAGAATGTTGATATCATTAGAAAGTGCTGCATTGCCTGCAATACTACGACTTGCTGTAACCATGTTAGGTACAGAGTTGAAATAGTTATTGAAGTGCTCTGCTACCTGATATGGATCCGACACTAAGCTATTATTAATATTTAACTGAGTTTCCTTTACATTTGAGTTGTATTTATGTAAATTAATTATCTTCCATGCTGTTATGGATTTGTTTTGTGCATTCTTTATCATCGGATTAAAACACATTCGTTTGGCTTTTTTCAGTAATTGCCTATAAATAGATATATTTTTTATAATATAAATTAATCTCATTACAACACAAATGTGTTAACAAGTGAAGATTTTTTAAGTTTTGAGAAGAAACTTTCAGACCGGTTGTTGTCCACATATTACTTCTAATTTTGGGTTTACTATTTTTTGATGATTTAAGTGGAAATGCTATATTGAAGAAATGTAAGGGTATATCCATGAATAAGTTAAATTTCATATTAACATTATAATTTGAATATAGTATTTCTGTCCAGTGTTCATTAGCTAACAAGGAACAAAAATAGCTAATATTATTCATATTGTTTAATGCTCTACGTTTTACACATTTTTGTTGGTCATTGAAATTTGTATTGAGAAAAGTGGTCATAAATTGAGCTCTATGATCACTAATTGAATTTTCGACGATAGTACAATTAAAAGTTTTGTCATTCATATTAACGCAAATATGGTCTATACAGTTATTGCCACGAGTTGACTGAAAAATAGTTGATACAACGCAATATGAAGTTAATATATCAATTAAATACCATCCAATACAAAATCCTTCCGAACGAATTAATATGTTCTTAACACGATGATATCTTCTTACATCAATCACAATCATCTCCTGTGGGATGTGAACTTGGCAAAAATTGATCGCACTACTAGATCTGCTAAACATGAAACAATTCTCCTTACTTTGCGTTATTTGGACGTGAGCATGTGCATTTAAGTCTTCCTACTTCTGTCTCATCCAGATCATACGGTTCGTCCTGATACTAAACTTACACGTCAATTTGAATCCATTCGTCTGAATGGATTTGTCTTACTGACGTATATACTAAACAGGCTTACTCTTGCCAACGTATATACTAGTCCATTGAAATTAATAGTTCTTCTGACCAAAGTGCTCTAACTACTTCGCTGCCTACTGGATTATACTTTCTAGATTGCGCTGGGCTACAGCCTTTCGTATTTTGTGACAGAATTCAGATAAAACAAAAGGCGACTAGATCAAATTTTCACTTTTAAAGTTAACACGTTACCAACCGCCACAAAATCCCTAAATCAACTAAAGCAAAATTTTTTGTTTAAAAACGGCATAAAAATGGCAAATTACAAGAACTAGCAAAAAAAAGTGTTGCATAAGACCTTGAAGCATTCATTCTTTAACCCTGCGCTAGGCGCGCCCTTATTTGTGACGTGTTAGGCGTGCAGGCTACAATTGTAGACCAATTTGGATTTTATATAAAATCAAATTGTGTTCTTTTGGAAGTACATTCTTGATTAGGTATACTCAACATGATATACTAAATCATAAAAATATGAGTTACTTACTTTTCTGTTCAAAGATGTTTTGAAAGATGCATAAATATTAATTATGAATTTTCCTTCTTTATTTTCAAAGAAACTCGCATTAACAACTTTTAGAAAAAGATATATAAAACTTCAGAAACACTACATAGATTCTCAAAACAAAGCAAACACTGAAATAAAACAGAAAAAACAAAGAAAAAATAAAGATGGCTGAATTCTAAATCACCGAACATAGCGTATTTTTATTCACTCAAGCAAGCCGTGCAAGAATCCCTTATGTGTTCCTTGCATGCAGACCTACCGCATGTCGAACGTGTAAATTTGTCACATCTTCTAGGGTAAATATGGCAGCGCCCGACAGAGCTTTGTGGTGTGTTGAACAGAGGAAGTAGTACCTTCGCAGTATTTAAAAGACGTCGTGCCCGTCGCCTCATTTCTACACGAAATGATATAATTGTTGATCGGATCAGATCCCAGGCACAAGTTTAAAGAAAGTCGGACCGTGCAATTTTTTTGTTGCCAACGGCGTGTGTTCCTCGAAACATAGTTTTGGCATAGCTGCTCTACCAGATCAACTCCAATTTTTGTAGGGTTAATCGGGTATGATTACTGTTTTTTTTTGTCATCGCCGGTTTCCTCATTTATTGCGCTGTCGTAGTGCATGAACGACTACAAAATCACAGATTTTTTTTGATAGTAGGATAATCCTCATGAACACCAAAGGCGGACGAGCTTTCCTCTCGGTTCTTATTGGACAAAAATTGTGGAGGCATCTCCGTATTTTTTCGTATAATCCCGATGTCGGTCAGTTTTTTTTTCTTGCAACAATTTTTTCAGTAAGTTTCCAAGATGAAGGTGTACGATGTCTTCACATCGACCAAGGCAAATACCTTGATGCTATATTTGGAAGGCTTCGATGGATTGTATGCTTGAATTCGCAGCGTCCTCTGAAAACCAGCAACTGCTTGTCCACGGTAAGGTGTTCACTAACAATAAAAGTGTTTTTGTAATTTGAAAGAAGGTTTCAAAAAGTTCTCAAATAGGCGCCAATTTATCCATTTATCTTTTTTCAACTATCATCCTTACATTGCCAAACCTCAAATACCTTATTAGAAATCTAAATCTCTTCCACTTCCTTTGGAACTGTCCCAAACTTTCCGTTTTTCGTGAACTTCTGAAAGTTCCAATTAGAATTTCTCTTTAATCAGTTGGTCTGGCATCTCGGTATCGTTTAAATTTGTTTTTAATTTTATCTATACACGGTGTTTCAAAAATTTCTGCCAAAATTTCTAGGACGTATTATGTGTGAGAAATTAAGCTAATTTTGTCAAATGAACATATGATCCAAAGGCCACCATTTTCGAGAGACAAGGTGTTGAAGTTTCGAAAAAAGGGACGTTTTATTTTGATTTCTCAGGAACTATACACACAGACAATCTGGTATTATGTACATTACCCACACTCTACACGAGTCACACACTGATGCTCGCTATACTCAATTATTCGATACAGTGGTGGAGATACAGCCAGGTGGGAAAGGTTTTTCAGGTTGAACTTCTACGCCAGTGGATGTGCTCGAATTTTGTTTCCATTTCCGTATTTCTCAACTAAATATATACGAATAAGGTCACTTACGATTTTGTGATTTGAAGTCTGGTTTCCAAGATAAACAAGAAAATTTGATTTCGTGTACTTAATAGCTTACGCCACTAGTTCACTATTTCGATCTGAAACTCTGTGAAGAGGTGAAATACATCAAGACAAAAAAAAATTCCAAATAGGATTTTTCTTTAAACCGCTTCGTTTCAGAGATACAGGGTGTTGTACATAAAAAGAAAACAAAATGAGGTGTGATAATCAAATACGTATAATAATATGTTTCTCTGAAACGAAGTGATTTAAGCATCAGTGTGACTCGTGCAGAGTGTGGGCAATGTACATAATATCAGATTGTCTGTGTGTATAGGTCCTGAGAAATCAAAAGAAAAAGTCCCTTTTTTCGAAACTGCAATAACTTGTATCTCGAAAATGGTGACCTTCGGACCATATGTTCATTTGACAAAATTAGCTTAATTTCACGCTCAGAATAGGTCCTAGAAATTTTAGCTGACAGTTTTTAAACACCGTGTATATACAGGGTGCGGCATTATTATTATTATTATTATTATTATTATCATTATTATTATTATTATTATTATTATTATTATTTATTTTTGGTGTTAATAACATTAGTTTTACACAGGTCAACATAAATACATAACAAGTTGTAAAGATATCAAGTATCACAAATAATTTAAATCACAGTTGACATTTACATTAAGAAATTCGTCAATGCTATAAAATGTCTTTTGGATAAGATAGGTTTTTATAATTTTTAAAAATTTATTCCTAGGGAAATGTCTGATCGAAGCTGGTAGTTTGTTATAAAACGTAATTCCATAATAATTCCAGCCATTACGACTACTACTTAATCTGATTTTATCAATCCTTATTAATTCAGAATCCCGAGTATTATGTTCATGAAAACTGCAATGCTTTTGATATTGGGAAATATTGTCATAAATAAATTTTCTGCGACAACTGTGAGCATGACCCCAGTTTATTAGTCCGTTACAAATTACAGATCCTATTAAGGCATGATGAGCTACTTTCAACGTGGCTAAATTCAGTAGGCTACTTAATCTTCTTATAACAAACAGGTTTTTTGTGATTTTCTTGGCTACGTAATCAATATGGTGACACCAAGTAAGTTTTGGGTCTAAGAACACACTTAAAAATTTTATTTTTTCAATATTATTAATATTTGTTACCTCACGGTGAGTAAACATCATTTCAAACGTTGTATTTTCATTTAATACCAATTTGTTATTTGTAAATCACTCTGATCCCGTTGAACGTATATTCATCATTTGACCTCATTTAAATCTATATTTTTGGTGAGCAGAGTAGTGTCATCAGCAAACATAACAAAATCAGAATAATCTATACCAATTTTAAAATCATTAATATATAATAGAAATAAAATTGGACCCAACACAGAACCTTGCGGAACACCCGAGACTATAACCAAATAATCAGAAGGTAACTGATTTACTACTACATACTGTTGCCTTTTAATCAAATAATATTTAATGAGATTACAACAGGAGCTATGGAATCCATAGTTTTCTAATTTCTGAATAAGTCTATCATGATTTACGCAGTCAAAAGCTTTTTGAAGATCGCAAAAAGTTGCAGCTACATATTCATTGTTTTAATGTCCGTTTACAATATAATTAATTAAATAAGATACAGCCGTACTAGTAGATTTATCAGATTTAAAACCAAACTGGTTATTTAAAAATAATTTATTCACTTCCATGTATTCAACAATTTGGATCTTAAGAATTATTAATTAGTGCGTCGAAGTACGATATATCCGTTATTGAAGCAGATATCAAAAAAAGTTATTTAAAAAATTATGGGCAACTTTAAACTTTACATTATAAAATTATTTTCGTATTTACAGGGAGTTACATATTACCAGGGTGAACCAAACATACTTTTATTTAAATGGGACACCCACCATATTATTTCAAATTTAGGTTAAGCTCATCTCCCCCATACTTCCAATATAGGGTTTCATTATATTATATAGGGTATTTCAAAAGTTAGGGTCAATTGTACACGAAAATCATTCTCATTTCGACGTCCTGTATACCCTAGACAGAACAACCTAACAATCATTTTTTCCAGGGATAACTTTTTGACATTGGTACAGTGTTACGAGAAAGTGCTATTTCTTTATTATTGCACCAATTGAATATAGAGCGAGCCAAAAATCGAACATATGATTTTGTCAATTTTTTCCAATGCATCGCCCTGTATTTTATTTTAAAAAGTGAAAATACACTTTTTCTTTCATTTTTATTAAGCATTCCCTATAGCTAAAATCGTTAATTTCTGAGATATTTTCAGAAAGAGATTTTTTTAAAATTTCTATTATAACAAGTTAGCCGTGAACAAATAAAAGGTGACACATTTTTTATAAAAAATGAAAAAAAAATCGGTTATTAAGAAAAAATTCTTATAACTTTAATCACGGCACTAACAACAACTACCACACGTCTCAATCACTCGAAACAGACTAACTGGGTGGATGGAAGTAATTTCAACAGCTACTAGGAGGGTCACTTGCACCTGCGTATTTTCTTAAGAATCATCACTGTTCGAAGGGGTAAATGTAGCCCGCGCGCCTATCCGAGGTTAGGCTACGCCACTGGCTCGTTAAACTTGAATTCGTGCTTCAACACTGATCTTATGAAACTTGTTTCTTAATATACTATTTTGTAATTTTCTTCCATTTTGAATTTGATTTAATAGAGGTATTAAGAAACACGACGTCATTATCCCCTATGATCGAAAATAATGACCATTGATTCACGGAATGAAAATGTTTAGGTGGATAAAGCTTAATCCGCAATTATGTCGTGCATATCTTTCTTACAAAATGTGTCAAAAACAGGATGCGTCCAGTGGAAAACTTTGATGTGAGCATATTCGCGACCGTATTTTTGGCAATTTCACGTATTTCAGGCGGCGTACATGCAAGATTATCTTGATTATCTTACATACACAAAATTTGGATAAAACAAAAGGCGGCCAGATCAAATTTTCACTTTTAAAATTAAGGCATTACCAATCGCCACAAAAATCCCTAAATTAACTAAAGGCATAAAAATGGCAAATTACAAAAAATAGCAAAGAGAACATGTTTCAATAAACCTTGAAGCTTTTAAAAAACGAGTGGCGTAGCCACGAGTTTTTTAGACTGGCCTTATGAAACTTTTTTTAATATACTATTATTGTTTTCGTTATCTACATTTAAAGGACCTATAAGAACGAAATAAATTGTCTTAAATGCGCACCATGCAGTTGTTTTTATCGTTAATGGTTGTTTGCTTCGTTTAGAATGTTTGTGTTTTTGACAATCAATCGCTACACTTATGAATAAATTTTATATCACACTTCATATTATCCCAATAAGTCTAGTCATCTCGCGTTACTTATAGCACATATTTTAATATTAAATTTTACCACTCGTTTCTAATTCATTAGTTTCATTTTTAAATTACGAACTTGTTTGAAAAGTTGTTTCAGAAGCGCTTACGTTTCCTTCGTTTGAAATACAGGTACAAATGTTTGGAATACCTTTTTTGTTACATATTTCTTGTACACGTCTGCGATTCTCACTTAGTTTGTTATCTCGTAAACAAAATTGCCTGATATAAATAATTTGTGTCCGTGTGGCAAACAAAACGTTACTTAACAATTATATTTTTAGATTTTAATTAACTTTCGTCATTCATATTAATGCTAATGAATCGGGCTCGCCTCAACAATTCCACCAATTCCAACAATTCTAGTTGTTACGAAAAATTTTCTGATATTAAACTTTATTGTCTATCTTCATTCGTAATAAAGCGTCCACCGTTACATTCTCGTTACCTTTTTGTAAAATCCTATTCTTCTAATGATAACCTACATTTTGTTAATCTAGATGATTTACGTTATCTTAAAACACACAATAAAACGGAAAACTCGTCCATATTCGGTTATGAGTATGATAACCATTACAATTCATTAATCAGGAAGAATTTAATACTAAGAGAGATTATGGTTATTTCCACATACAGCTACATGTCTAGGCTTAGAATATTCAGTTCCATTCAAAAATTCTACATTGTTGACAAGACAGTATATCCATATGTGAAACAAGTCATTCAATTTATATGATTTCTCCGGTTGATTTGAATTACAATCAGCTGATAAAAACACAGATGGTTTCAGTTTCATAAAGTCAAACATTAACTAACGTTGAAGTGTTATAAAGTACATATTATAAACGCAAAATAGAGAAAGGAAATTTATCGTTTTTTATATATTTTTATTTCATTCTCTACAATCAATAACAATTCACCATTTACCCACACTTTTTGCATTTTTAGGTGCAATGAGTAACTGAGCTCGCCATTTGATCTACTCTCTTTGATAAACCCCTGTTTTAATAATCCCTCTGCTTGTTTATTTAGGCTTGTTCAGCATGCGCCAACCTAAAAGGTTTTTTTATATACAGGCAGGGGATGCTGGGCCGCCTGGACACCGGTCGAATGCCCGGTGGCCTGCACGACTGCGTTTTAAATTAACAAAGTTTAATAAAGCTGGGAAAATAATAAATAATGACACACAATCTCATGATCATCGTTTCATTTCTCAAACAAGTTACAACAGAAATCATAAATCAATCCCAACAGTAAATTTGCCGTCTCAAGCATGGAGAGACAAGTCGTTTCGCCAGCCGCACAGCAAATGATTGGTTATTATGACGCCGAGCTCATCGCGGCGACGCCTGGATATAGATGTTTGCGTTAAACAAGTATAATATTTAAAAAAGAAAGCTATGCAGCATTTCGTGTTCAGTTATGATTTGCACGTTGCGCTAGAAAACAAGTCTTTATAAAGTGAATCTCTAAGTATAAAGAAAGACATAAATGTACCTAATTAATTAATAAAATTTATTATTAATAAATTGATAATAAATTTTACATAAAATTTGATGTATACCTAAAGTTTTAAGTTTTGGCACCATGAAGGATAAAAAGCGTAAGGTGGCGCGGAAAGATTGCGCGATAAAAGGAAAAAGATCTTACAAATGGAAGTTGAAAAATGTGTTAAATTAGACGGTTTTTTAAATAAACATAGTTCCATGACAGAAAAAATAGAAATAGAAATGGAAACCACTAGCATTTCATGTAGTTCTAGTGCATTAGTTTCCATCAGCCTGAAGCCAAATCAAACAATTTTAGAGAACATCCAAGTGACGGAAATGTCTCGGCAACTGTTACACTTATTTGTGAAACCAAGAGGATGTCATATTGATTTATTTTTTAATAAGCATCCACACAACCATTTAAGGATACGACTCTATATTTATGTTTCTTATAAAACCGGGTGATAAAAATTCCTTTTGCGGCGGGGCTGACGATTGACCTCATGTTTACCAAAGAATTAAAGAACACGAGTTTAGTAAAACCGACGAAAATTGTATTGAATCATATGTTATGAAGTCAAAAAAACAAAGACATCAGAACTATTTTATTTTATGATCAAAAAATCTTAGAAACGAACAAGTTAAGAAAAACCGCTGAGTTCTAGAAAGAATCATTTATATTTATTTAAGTTATTGGAAAACAAGCTTACAGTTTTTGAGGGCAGAAAAATGAAGAAGCTTATTCATTAGACGATCTCAACTTCGACTATGGAAATTTTTTGGATTAGTTATTTTTCTTGGTAATTATGATTTAGTATTAAGAGAACACTGGACAATGGTAACTGTTATAAGTAAGGAAGCACGGGACCGTTTCTTATAAAAATCAGAGTAAACGCAAAGGAGGTCTGGATAATTTACTGACACTTTTGTCAAATAACACAATATATCTTATTATTAGGACAATTTCATCACCACGCAAGATGACAAAGTTAAAGATCAATGTTCGATAATTATTCGGTTTGTGTTAATGATGATAAAGAATGCCAGCTTGCTGTAGAATGCTGCAATGGTTCTCCAGGACAAGCTTTATGATTTACTTCCAAAAGTCTTAGATAACAATAATTTAGATGTTAAGAATTGCATAGGAAATGCCACCGATGGTGCCGCAAATATGAAAGGCCTATATAATGGCCTTACGGCTTGGTTAAGTGAAAATTCTTGCGGACAAGTCCATGTATGGTATTATAGCCATGTATTAAATTTGGTATTAAGTGAATGCACCAAGTCTCCAATTGCAGCAGCTGCTTTTTTTAATCTGTTAAATAGTTTACCAGCTTTCTTTAAAGAATATCACCAGAGAATGGATATATGGCGTGATCAGGAAACAATTCAGCCCAACAAGAGATTGAAAAAAGTTGGAGAAACTAGATGGTGGTCAAAAACAAAGCTTTAATCTGCAAATCGGCAAATATAAAGCTCAAACCAAAGCGTTGTACGTTAAAATAATAGTAACATTAATCAAAATTGAAGAAGCGCAAGATATAACACTCGATGTTAGAAAGCCATAAATTTAAAGGAACAATTATTGAAATATGAAACAGTATTGATTGCACAGATTTATCCCTGAGTATTAGTATTACTGAACTTGTGTCCAAATATCTGCAAGCCAGTGGATTAGATCTCTTAAAAAGTCAACAATTGCTTTCTGCTGCACTTGTTCAACGTAGATCCATCCAAAGAAATATGGCAAACATTAGATTTATTAATTAGGCGAAAATGAATCTGAATCTAAAGGTCATGCTGTGCAATTGGAACATAATTTGCCTGGGAAACGAATCAGGAGAGTTAAAACGTTGTCTGGTGAATTGTCTCATGATGATTCGATTGAAAGTACTTATTCAAAATTCACTGTTGAAATCCACAAAGTTATTTTGGATCGAGTAATTGAAATCATGGATTCGAGTTTTCAGAAAAACAAAGAACTCTGTTTGGACCTAAATATTCTGCCGCCCTCTAATTTAAAAAAATTAAAAGAAAACCCTGCTTCATCAAAAGCCTCAAGTAAGTGGTCTGAAACAATATTTCATTTTGATAACAGTGTAAGTACAGAAAATCTACAGTCTAAACTTATTAACTTTGACAATAGTTGGGACACACAAAAAAATTTTGCTATTGACGAATACACAATACAAAATGAAACGACATCATCATATGAGGATGACGATGCAGTCGAGGAAGAAGAAGATTTTGTCACTGCGAAGTATAAAAGTTGCAAAAACTATGAAATCTGCTGCTACAAGGTTATAATCAAGTACAATTTATATAGGGATACATAAAACCTTAACATTTGAATATAAATACTTGTTAACACTACCAACTACACAAGTTGCGCGTGAAAGATAGTTCTCGACATTAAAATTTCCAAAAAAGTGTAGTAAAATTTAAAAGCTTCCATGCTGATGGCTGTGGACAGAAAAGTGCCAAATGGTTTAGATTGTGACTTAATAATTGATAAATTAGCTGAAAACAGTTCTTTGTTGCGATGAGAGTTATCACGGGACGTTTTATCAGCAGAAGTATTACCGTAGTATTATCTAATATTGTATTGCATATGTATATTTCTACTACATAAATGTGGTTTTATTTTATACGCTGACGTGTGATGTTTTTTTCAAAACTATTACCTATAATGAAATTGGCTTGGGCTTGGACTGCCCTACAATCTAGTCCAGGCCTGCTTTGTTCTGCCAGCACGCCCCTGCATACAGGTTCGTTTTCCTCTTATATTCTCTTGCCCTACATTTGTAATCGTGACTTTATCCTGTTACAAAGAATGTCTGCTTATTTAGCACGCAATTTTTCAATACTATCATGTTCTTTTAAATTTAAATCTTCTGCATTAACTCTAATAACTTTTCACTTTATCTAAGCACACTTCATTTTCATCGAATTTGTATACTGTTCGGATTTAAAATTTCGAATTTGCAGTTCCTCGTTGGTTGTATTTAATACCTTTACTAGAATCTTTGTGTGGCCTAACAATAATCCGCGCAGTAAAAACCCTATTTTCTATACAGGATGTCCGGAAAAATGTGGGAAATCAGTTGTATTCAGATAGAAGACAAAAAATAATATGACAAGTTCCAGTAAATTTTTTTCCTCCAGGCCCTCCCTACGGAGGTGAGAGCCCCTAAAGGGCGCCGCTGGAAATAAGTTTTTCTTGAATAACTTTTAAAGTACTTGATATAATTTAATAAACATTCAGTATGATGGACACTAGTAAGGTCCTCTTAAAATAGTATCCTTGAAACTTATTTAGCTTGTTCAGTTTACCAAAGATGGACTAAGTTGTACACCTTAACGTCTAAGTTTTTAACACTCTGTATGATAAAGATAAAAAAAAATTTTTGGGTAGCTTGAACCTTTATCTAAAAAAAAATGTATACTTGTTTAATATCGATAAAATGAACTATTTTCGAGAAAAAAAATAATAAACGAATTAATGTTTCATAATTAATAAATTATTTAAAAAATTAAGCCTGTGTTTTTTCGAATTTTTACGAGAAAACACTCTTTTAATAATAAATTAGGAAAACCAAATTAAACATATTAATTATTTAAAAAATGTTGCAAACTTAAGTGAGTTTATTGACTCACGACGTATAATTTTATTTCTTGTTCATTTTATTTATCTTCACTCATAAAAACATATGTCAAACATCCCTATGATACGAAATAAATAAATAACCTGCATTTTAGAACTTGACATTTGTCACATCGCTGGTACATTGATCGACATTAATTTACTTTAAATTTACTGAGGTTTTTAATTAAATGAAAATGAAACATAAATTCGTTTATTATTTTTTTTCTCGAAAATAGATATTAAAAAAGTATACCTTTTTTTAGAGAATGGTTCAAGCTACCCAAAAATATTTTTTTTAGATCTTTATCATACAGGGTGTTAAAAATTGAGGCGTTAAGATGAACCGCTTAATCCATCCCTGGTAAACTAAACAGGCTAAATATGTTTCATGGATACTATTTTAAGAGGCCCTTACTAGTGGCCATCTACTGAATTTTTATTAAATTATGTCAAGTATTTTACAAGTTATTCAAGAAAAACTTATTTCCAGCGGCGTCCTTTAGGGGCTCACATCTCCGTAGGAAGGATCTGGAGGAAAAATTTTATAGGAACTTGTCATGTTATTTTTTCGTCTTCTATCTAAATCCGAGAGATTTCCCACATTTTTCCGGACACCCTGTATATTTTGGTAAATTACGCAGTCTTCGTCATTTTTAATATTAAAATGTTAGGTATCTCACACCGTTCCGAAATAATGCTTGAAATATTATGTTGTGAAAGTAATGAAACTATACACTCGCGTTATTTTTGTCGCATAATGTTATTGTAAACCGCTGTAATTTTTAGATTAGAGTATTATAATTTTGACGGAAATCATTCACTAAAATCTACATTTTGTGTCAAATGTTTAATTACATGAAATTCCTGATTTTCTTCGTATATCTTATATGTAACTTAATTATTGTAGAACCAGGGCCGTTCGCAACTTTTTTAAAATAATTTTAACTTAAATAAAACACAAGAAATGTGAAAAAGGTAAATTTTATTTTGTAAAAATCAACAGCAGGAACTTATCATAAATTAGCATGAATAGATATTTATACTGATTAATACTTTTATTTATTAATACCTTCTTATAGTGAATAATTTAAATACATTTTGCTTCCCTTGCTTTTTTTAAGCAAATTCTGAAATAATATAGGATACATTTATATTTTCAGATATTGTCTTTTATATACCAATAATAGATAAATTTGATAACCTTTCTTGACCCATTGTTGATCGGAAATAATATTTTAAGTTTCAAGAAACGACTCTCGCCATTAGCAAATGTCACCGGTAAGCACATTTACGATACCTCCTATGTGGCCATGATTGGTCTCTACACCAGTTAGTAATGGTTGTGCGACAAGGTGCAATCCAATGCCTTATATGAGCTGCGCGCTTACTTTGGTTATATCGCTGTGTCCTGTGAGTATTTGAAAAACTACGTCGTGTTCCGGGGTACAGCAAAATGTACTACCAATGTCTCCCTTTCAGCCACGAAAATACTAGCTTTCTTGTGTATTTTTTCAAAACATTTTTCTAATTTTATCAGGCTACAGGGCACAGTGTAATAATAGTTGTGGAAAAGGTCGTTAGAAAAACACAAATTAAGTTAATGCTTCTAATTTCCTATACAAAACTGTAGGTTCTTATAATATATAATGAAAAAACATGAATGACATTAATGGTGGGTTTTGGAAAACATTTATCATCAAAAATCTCTTTTTCTTTGGCATTTTTTTGCGAATGCCCTCCAGCTTCGATGCTCTGCCTGTTTGGATAACTCGTACGCCTGCTTTCAAACCTCTATCAGTTCGACGAGCAATTGATGTCGGCTGTACTTTCATTCTTGTTCATGCTCTACGTGGCTTAAAACAATAACTATACATAATTAGAAACGTTTCCGTATTATCAACGTTACACATCACATTATTAATTTGTCAGTTTTGGCAACGGCAAAAGTTCTTTCTAAGTTTTCTTTAAATTTCAGCAGTTCTGATTGGTATTCTTCAAGATATTCGCTGGCATCTTTTTGAGTAGGTTCGGCGATATCTTGTGATTCACTAGTATTTTCATTTTCATTCCTCATTGGCTGATTGAATTTTTGCCACAAGTTACTATTACTTTCTGTGGGTGATATTGCAACATTAATATATTTATCCACATCCTCAAAAAAAGTGTTATCAAAAATGTTAGTACAAAAGTTTCTTGGTTTTAAACAACCTTTATAATTATTTGAGTGTTAATAATACAGGGCGTCCGAAAAATCCTGCACCGACTTTAACACCAGAATGGAACACCCTATATATAATTATAGTTTTGGCTTCCTTATCTATTTTGGAGTATTTTGTCTTAACACTTCCCTATACCTATCCTCAACTGTTTTTGAATAAATAATTTATTTTGATTTTATTTTGGCCCAAAAAATGTCAATTATTATAATGCTAATGTTTCGTGACGTTTAATGACGTTTCATGGCTACCTAATTAAGATATACCGAAATAATCCCATATTTCTAGAAACTTGTTTTTTGTTTCGAAAACCTTTCCATTTAAGAATAAGAACATGGCATATCATTTGAAAGGGAATTTTATTGTATTTCAGAATATTACAGAATATACATGGTGTTCCATTAGAGAACATTGATTTATGCCTATTTTTACTAGTAGATAACATTACAGTACTTTGCGACGACCCTGTAACATTATGGCTGAATTTGTCAAGATAGCTGATTTCTATAGGATATTTTTCAACTACGATGAAAGTTTCAGGAGTTTGTCTATTCAGGTGACGAAATAGAGACCTGTTTAGAGCCAAAAAAATTCTAAATAAATTATTTATTCTAAAACAGTTGAAGATAAGTATTCGGAAGTGTTAAGACAAAATACTCCAAAACAGATAAGGAATCCAAAAATATAATTATACAGGGTTAAAGTCTGTGCAGCGTTTTCCGGACGATTGTATTATTAGCACTCAAACAGTACTTTACCTCTCGACAACTCCTTCTGCTGTATAAGGCCCAAATTCGGCCTCATCTGGAATATAATTCTCACCTCTGGGTTAGTGCTTCCCAATACGCTCTCGATATTGTTGATCGTATTCAAAAGAGAGCGATTAAGCTTATAAACGACCCGTTCTTAACTTCTCACATACAGTAGCTTGAGCATAGAAGGAAGGTTTCAGTTCTTTCTTTGTATTATCGTTATTACAACGGCTATTGTGCTGCTGAATTATATTGTTTGATACCATCTCGGGCTATCTTTGCGAGAAACACTCGGTTCGTTCATTCACATCATCAGTATGCAGTACAAATCTCCACTTGTCGTACCAAACGGGCGCAATCCACATTTTTCTACACGGCTTCTAAACTCTGGAATGATCTCCCTAGTTCCTGCGTTCCTCTCACTTATGATATGAGAAAATTTAAGGTAGCTGTTCATATGCATCTATTGGCAATTCATTATCCCTCTATCCATCCTTCTAAGTGTTCCTGAGTGCTTTAGCACGATAGGTCAATTTTAGCCTGTTCAGGTCCACAATCATAAAAAAAAGAAATATAAAAGGTTTCTTTAAAAGCAAGACGCTTTTGTGTTAACATTTTTTTCTAAAGACAATAGTTTCTGATAAAAGGTACTGAACCCAAAATATATATGACGTAAAAATTACGTAACCAAGACATATAGCATCTCATGTCAACCTGTCAACGAAAATGGAACACACTTCACTTACTTGTATTATTGTATTCAGACCATTTTTCAGGTGTCGGTCTCTGTATCTTGTATCTTTATTGTCCTTCTTTATTTTAATAATCAGTTTTGCACTGCATGACTTGTTTCTGCCTCTCTCACTTTCGAAACACCTTTTTTTATTTTTTTGATGATGTTGGCAAACCCAGTCTTTCCGAAAATCTAATTTTACAATTTCGGGATAGGTATACCCAACGATACAATTTGTAGAAGTACCTGCTGACAAGTTCTCGATCCATTTCTTGCAGTGTTCTTCGAAGGGATGTTCGATTCGGGTTCACAAAATAACTTTTGAATGATCACATTTAATAAGTGTGATGCGCGCATCAAAACTTTTTGCAGCGTTTACAACAAACTTATCGTCAAAATCTTCTGACATTGTCGCCACGAACTAACTCATTTACCACAAATTCTTGATTGATAACCTATACGGTGGCTAAATCACTAATGGTGGAGGTCACAGATAAATTCAACAAAAACATAACCTATACGGAATCTGTGTCTTCTAATGTATAATTAAATCCTTAATCTGATCCAATATCATGTAAATATTGCAGTAATAACATAGTATTTGATAAATCAGTACCTGTTTCCTGCATTGTTTAGCTTACGACGTTGATTTTGACTAAAACGTTATACCATAGTACTATGGAAGACACGAACTTCAGAGATTTAATTTTTAACAGTAAAGAATTTGCCATATTTCTTGTATTATCGGAATAGAACGTATATGAAGCATCGTATATTTTATTTAAATTGTGCCTAAGAACTTTTAGTGTATCGATTCCGCTTTCCCATCTAGCATCCGAAAGGGATTTTAATTTTAAAGCAGTGATTTCATCTTTCAAAACCTGCCAACATTTAGTCTATGCAAAGAGGAACACGTATAGCTGTTCTACAATTGCAAAAAAAATTGTTATTTCTAAAGAGACTTTAGCAGCATCATTAACGACTACCTTTAAACTCTAGGCGACAGACACAAGGCACATAGAAAGCTCTAGGATATAATTGATGGATTTTTTTGCACTCCATTATCGCGACCCTTGATGTTTGCACCATTATCGTAACATTGTCATCTAAACATTATGTCATTGTGGCTTCATAAACTCTATTACAACATTAGTTATGCCCTGTCCTGTTGCATCACATATTAAAATGAATCCTAAAAAATACTTCCTAATTTCAATTTGCTTTGATTTATTACGTAACAGAACAAATCTTACCACAACGGTAAATTGGCCATGGTGACATATCAAACAGGTAGTCTAAAATAATGGAATAATATTTACCATCTTTCAGCAGGTTTATTATTTCATGTGTTACCTTCTGTCCCAAAAGGGAAATATTTTCATTTTGAATATGAACACCCAAATAGTGAGGCATAATTGTTGGATTTCTGTTAATTCTAGAGATCTGATCTGATATAGTATCATTAAATTGTGCAACTGCTTCAATTAGTTTTAAAAAATCTAAATGTTTCTAATCGTTATACCCTTCAACAAAGGCACTAGGAAAGGTTTTAAATATTTAGCAAGAAAAAGAAAATACACAATCGTTTAGTGTAGAATAGACTAGCCAAACTCTTGGAATTATTTCTCCGCTACTTCATCTTTTTATGCTATGCAGATGAGAAACCTCTGCATCCTTTATCCAAGGGAAGTTTACATCTGTTTATGTAATTTAGGTTGTACCTAATTCTACAAAACGTAATTTAAATTTGTCCGATAGTACGGGGGGCTAATGACTTGTAAATATGCACGCTTACTTCTTCGAACGAACACTGGCCTTCTGAATTGTTCTTGACCACAAACTCAACTGTTTTTGGATTTCTCTTCGGTTGAATCAATGTCCTTCAGAACTTTGTTTAATGAAGATGATCCTTCCTGTGCCTCGACTATCCCGTCATTGTGATCTCGTGATGTAATCCTTGTTGCCTCTTCCGACTTTTCTGAAATTAAAAATTTTCTCAGTGAGCCACTGGCCTTCGTGGCTAACTCTTCTTTTTTGAGCTTTCTTTTTCTGTATTGAGCTTCAGAAAGCTGTTTCCGATTATCAGGCATCTATTTAGAACAGAATTAAGTATGACATAAGGTGTAATCACAAACACACTTATGGTAACGTAACAGTTAAATTTCTCTGCTGTTTCGACACGTTGATTTGGATTTAATATTTTGCAAAATAGCGATTCTACTTTAATTTTTCAATTGATAAATCAATGTTTATACCTAATAAGAAGTTTACCTCCAGTAGGATTTGAACCTACGACCTGTACTTTGCTAGAGTACCGCGCTAACCATCTGCGCTATCGAGTTACAAGCCCCAATCGATGTAAATTTTGTCTTTATGTATGTAGAACTGATGTAAATTCTAAATATAATGATATTGCAATAAAATTACTTATATTAATGGAATGTGAGCCTGCAATACCGCAAGGATTCACACATACCAAAGCAACTAATTTTAAATTATTATAAGTTTTTGTTATGAACGAATAAATTTAAAAGTATATATGTACTTAAAAATTATTATTAATTTTATTAAATACATAAATAAACAATTTATTTATGTATTTATTTATTATTGGGGCTTGTATCTCCATAGCGCAGATGGTTAGCGCGGTACTCTAGCAAAGTATAGGTTATAGATTCAAATCCTACTCGAGGTAAACTTTTTATTTATGTATTTAATAAAATGAATAATAGTTTTTAATTACGTATTTACTTTTGAACTTATTCGTTCATAACAAAAACTTATAATAATGTTTATACCTATTGCGATTTTTTAATTGACGTTATGTTTCAAAGCATTTACAAAATATTTGCGTTTTTTTAATATTAAATTAAATATTAAATCGCATATAAAAACTCACAATTCGCTGACGATATATGTTTACACGTAATAGCTACTACTCCAAAAATAGTAAAAGAGAATTAATTACAGCAAGAAATATATGATATTCAGATAAACTGAAGAAGCAGTGGGCAGTGGGTTAGTCGTGGTTTAATTAAATTAGTTCGTAACAATAGAAGGGGGAGGGTCTAGATCTATTGTATAATACGGCATAAGTGCACATTACCTAAATAATAAAGGAGTATTTGGAGATTTCAATACACTTAGACAAAACCTACGGCATAGAAGAAGCACTGCGAAGATTAACATTACCTTAAGAAAATCAATATGTCTCATTTTAAATGTTCAAGCTAGCCTTTTATTTTTGTATGCTTAGGTTTTGAAATATACGTACTACATGAATGTTAGATTTGTTTCATAGTTATTTCCAATTGGTCGCTTTTCGAATTTTTCTGTAACCGGGAGTCGTCCCCTCGGCTTGCCGCCCGTGTGCCCCGCATCCAATGCACCCACGGATCGGAAATTATTTGTCCGCTATTTTTCTACTACGATCCCTATCAAAGGATATGTACAAACTACACTAATTGAATCGCTTGTATCTAAGTTCGCGCTTCTCCGTTTATTAAACCATTATTTATTACCTCGATTATGACTATAACTACTGCCAAGGTGATTGAATCCATGATACCCTTTGTTAATAAAATTTTGTTTTGAAATATATTTTGATATTCTAAACTAATCGCAGCTTTTAAATTCTTAGAGATACGTGCCTTTGGAATCGTTCTAACTTCGGCATTATTCAAAACCTTTACAAGGTTAATAAATTTACACACGAAAAAAACAATTAGTAGTTCTTGCCATATCCTGAAGTGGTAAAAACAAAAAAAAAGAAATCAGTAATTGTTTTAATACTCTGAAGGTGGTAGAAACTTCCTAAGAGGGTAAAGTCACATCTGACAAAAGAATTGATGTAACTGTAAAGTGTTATGGATCGCACTTGCAGTCACCAAAATTGCATTATCAGCTATCGCTGAATAATCAAGGGTTAAAAAACCACCTAAGTAGAAGGAGCTCCGGAGCACAGCCTTTGATCCGCACCTTCGAGTGGGTGCACTATAGGGAGGCAACCTCCGTGCATGCGCCCTGTGTAGTTTTTAATTCCAGCTCCTGGAGAGTATGCAACCGTGGAACACGTATCTTTTCAGGTGCCATTTTCAAACCATTAATGACGTATTTATGGTCCTTATTCCCGTAATTAGAGCCCTTTTGGCAGTATTAAAGGTTTTTTTGGTGGCCCAACCCTCGAGGGCTATCTGATTGATGGTACGAACAAAGTTTTAATTAGAACTTAATTTTAAGTCGTAAAATTATATAGAAATAAAATCAAGGTAAAGTACTTAACGGTTTTTTCCAATCATTAATATAAAGTGATTATTTTCTGGATATCACCAGTTATGTAGCCACAATAACATCTTTTCGTTATTCAAATACCTCTAGGGGATTTTTGGGAAAACACCCTAATTAGCTAATTACTTGAAAGGCAAACAGACCTTGAAAATGCAATTAGAATGTTCACGTTCTATTGTGTGTGTGCGGTGTGGGGATTTCCCAGTTATGTAACCAACAATAACATCCTTTTATTATTCAAATACCGTGTTTTGGAAAAACCGGTTAATTACATAAAAGACAAACAAGTCGACTTTTATCTCCAATTTTGGATAATTGCTTCTGTCAAGCTTATCCTATTTAACACAAAAAATAAAAACAATGTGCAACTCTAGGATGTTGATTTGAAATCAGTTTCTACAAACTTTATGCGATTTAATACAAAAACAAAAACAATGTGCAAGTCTAGGACGTTGATTTGAAATCAGTTTCTGCTAACATTATTCGATTTAACACAAAAACGATGTGCAAGTCTAGGATGTTGATTTGAAATCAGTTTCAACCAACTTTATTCGATTTAATACAAAAACAAAAACAATGTGCAAGTTTAGGACGTTGATTTGAAATCAGTTTCTGCCAACATTATTCGATTTAACACAAAAACGATGTGCATGTCTAGGATATTGATTTGAAATCAGTTTCTACCATTCGATTTAATACGAAAACAAAAACAATGTGTAAGTCTAGGATGTTGATTTGAAAATGGATAGTCCTCCAGGGCTAGACCACCAAAAAAAAAGCTCTCAATACTGCCAAAAGAGCCCTAATTACGGAAGTAAGGGCCATAAATACGTCATCAAGCGTTTGAAAATGGCACCTGAAAAGAATCCGACAACGTATTCACGGTTGCATACTCTTTAGGGGCTGGAATTAAAAACTACACCCCACTCGAAGGTCCGGATCAAAGGCTGTGCTGCGGAGCTCCTTCTACTCACCGAATATGGCAGTATACATATATAGAGTATAGATATTTCCAAAAAAAAATTGAAATTTCAAGTACTACATTTATTTATCTATGATACAATCTATACTGACCACTCAAGTAGATAACAAGTCACCTGGAATTCTAATGATAATAATAATTATTATTCCTTTTGTTTTATTTACAAATAGATACCATGAGCATTCAAACAAAAATTGCGTTTCCGGATGTAAAATAAGCGGGTTTATTTAGGGGGCAATTTATCATGGTGGATTAGATTACAGTGACAGTCCAACTCAAAAATGTTTAACCAATCAAATTACAGGGTTTTTAAAATTTGGACCAATTAAATTAGATTATAGTGAAAAAACCACTAGTGGTTTTTTTATGGCGAAAAACTTTATGTCAAAATAAAATGTCAAATTTAATTAAATTAAAGTTAAATACAACCATACGTGTAACAAAAAGGCCTTAAATATTTACATTCAACATTATTCTTTACTATAATAATAATTAATAGTACAATTGTTATAAATAACACCTTGTCCTCGTAGATAAAGTACTTTAATAAATAGAAATTTTCTCGCTGGATTGTCAAGTCGAATACAATTCGTGGTCTAATTTTTTCCTGCATTTCAGATACTCGTTGCTTTTGCTTTTGGAAAATTATACTCGTCTCCTTCGTCCGACTCGTTGCAAAAGCTACTCATTTCTGAAATGCCAATTTTGTCGGAAACAATCACACCACTAGTTGTATTATATTTGAAAAATAAACTTACATCATTTTATTCATTATTTTACTAAAATGTAATTTTGTTAGCATGTTATCTAAATCAGAACATATATTTTTACACAATAATCATAATGTACAGATATTTTACATACCCGATGGGAATATTTAAAAAAGTTAAAAACCTTTGTTAAGTAGTAAAATAAACCTCAGGTGATTTGCTAAAATAATTAACAAATAGGAATGAATTTCAAAAATTGGTTTAATTTTCCGTTCAGTTTAACCCATTAATTGAAAAATACACACATTTATAGAAGTATATAACTTTATAGCTGAAATTATGGTTAATGTTACAATTACACTTTAATAAACGTAATCATATCTTAAATTGCAGGAATTAAGTTAAACTATGTAATTTCAAAGGATATTTTTACAATATTTTTGGAATATCATTTTTAATATATTTAAAGTACAATAATACAGGGCGTGTTGAAAAGACGTTCCGGCAAGGTTATTTAGAGAATGGGGAAATATAAAACTTGACAATACGTTTTATAAAAAATGGCGAGTTCAGCTAAAATAACGGCTGTTTCCGGTGTAAGGAAAGTTAAAAGAAACAAGTTTCAAGTATTCTTGAGAATATGCAGGTAATGCGTTAGCATGTTTAACTGCTGACAATAATTTTGTTCAAATCATACCAGGTGTTTAAATTTGACCTTCAGTTTGTGACATAGGAATCATCAACATTTTAATTTTTTTTTCATACCTTCTTTTTTAAAACTAAAAAAATAGCTTCATTGTTCATTGTCGAGTTGTACCAAAAATTGGGATCAGATCCCATTAGGTTTGTAACGGTTTGTGCGTATTGCAAGCGTTTTTAATTATAAATTAGCGGTAGCTTAATTTTTGTATGGACACATATGCTAATCTAAGTGCCAAATTCTAAATTTAAACTCCGCTCAGACAACCCTAATTGTTGAAGTTTTTGGTTCTGTCTGAATCTCAGCCGGATGATGCCTAATATTTTCGTTGAACGATCAGAACCAGGTCTTCCAATAGGCTTTACATCATCTACTGTGCTATTTAAAACAAAAAGTGTTTGCTAAACTCCGAATCGTGTCTCCGCGTGGATCTCTTCGATCGGGATACGCGCGCCTAAAAACGCTTTGAGTTGAAATTACCGAGGAAAAGTTTTAAAAATGCACTTATACAATTTCTGCACTCTTAAGGCGAATAACGCTCCACAACAAATTCTGTATCTTCTACTTTCATATACAGATAAGAAAATGCTAAAATGCTAACAATATTCCATAGCTGGGTACATTTTTCCGCACCCTTTACAATGAATTTTACAAACAAAACACCAACACTAATATACCATAAATTTTCTATCTCACTATCCTCAAACTGAGAGTAACAGAGGGAAAGAAAAATAACAATTTCTCAATTAGGAATTGCCTAGACAAAAAATATGTACCTTAATCTACTGAAACTCTTAAATAAAGTTATCTAATTATTTTACCAAGAAAGGATACATTGACTTAAACGTCCAGATTACCAATCAAACATTTTATACAAATTTAAAATCACGTCAGTAAAAATTACAAAACTTCACATCCAGGTCTGAATTCTTCTACCATACTGGGTGTCTCAGCAAGACCGTTCATTAGAAGTTTATGGAGTTGTGACCAAAATAAAAACTTGAAAATTTAGAATCAGGTATACTTGATTGCGTTCTCTTCAACTAAAATATTTTCAGACTTCTAGCTAATATACCATAAATTTTCTATCTCACTATTATCAAACTGAGAGTAACAGAGGGAAAGAAAAATAACAATTTCTCAATTAGGAATTGTCACCTCAATAAAAACTAGACAAAAAAATGTACCTTAATCTACTGAAACTCTTAAATAAAGTTATCTGATTATTTTACCAGTAAAGGATGCATTGACTTAAACTTACAGGTTTCCGATCAAACATTTTCTACAAATTTAAAATCACGTCAGTAAAAATTACAAAACTTCACATCCAGTTCTGATTTCTTCTACTATACTGGGTGTCTCAGCAAGACCGTTCATTAGAAGTTTATGGAGTTGTCGCCAAAATAAAAACTTGAAAATTTAGAATCAGGTACCTATACTTGATTGCGTTCTCTTCAACTAAAATATTTTCAGACTTCTAGCGCTGCTGGTTACACCGGAAGTCGTCATCTACTTTGTTATTTTCAATGGAACACCTTATATTTTTTTGAACCTTTTTTATTGAATTTAGACTGTAACTCCTATTCGGATTGAGATAAATAGTTAAAACTCAATCATGTTTGTAGCTTAAAGATACCTTTATAGTATGCATTTTTTTAAATCAAAATTTTTGCCTAAGAATAATGCTTAAATTTATACTTTTCAGCCAGGTTACAAATGTAAAAAAAATCAATTTTTTTTAAATAGAATACCCTATTTTTTGTTACGTAATCGAATTAGTGATAGGATAAACTATTGTTGCGTTATTTCCAAAAAACGGAAGGTTTTAATTCCTTACACTTTATTTCGAGAATGGTACGAATGATTGCTATGGATACGAGAAATAATTTTTCAAACGTCAAGTTTCTAATGTTTGTGATTTAGTATTTATCGCTTAAGTGCTTTAATATTACTGCTAAAAAGAGTAAAAATGGATAACAATAACGAACAAGAAACCAAGAAATTCTTAATTTATTTTTTATACGCCTCAGTATTTGCTGCCGAAGAAGATCTGGGAATCAGTAGGTGTTCAATACAGAGGATTTTGAAGAAGCATCACTTCAATGAATACAAATTCTCGTTACTAGACTTTCATCCTCAAAACCCCAACAGTTAACTTCTGTAAGAGCTATATCTTCGAAATCAGGAGGAAGAGAAGTGACACGACGAAGGAATTAGAGCCACGCGTGCGAGCAGCACTCGACAAACTGAAGGATTACGAACAGCAGTACTGGACAGGGGAGGATCCAGGATTGAGATGTGGGGGGGGGGGCACATTTGAGTTTCAGACCTACTTAAAATTTAATCGAAAGATTGGGAACAAAAATAATCTACATAAAATAAAATATGTGTTATTTTATTGTAGAATAGAAACATTAATACATTTTATTTGTTACCCTTCCCATACGTTTACAGATGTATTAGAGTTAGTTTTCTCTTGTGCTTTCTGGCAAAACTTCCAACACCTCTTCAGGCTTCATTACACTTCAAATATCTTGATGTATATGTAGTAATTCCAGTCCATTGAGTCTGTATTCCAACATTGTGCTCCGCATTTACGTCTTCAGACGGCGCAATACTAGAAGGAGCGCTCAGCTGTACTCGTAGTTACTGGCAGAGTACATAAAAGCTGCAGTAAAGTTCTTACATTTGGAAGAGCATCAGCTAAGCTGTACGCCTGCGCTGGGTCGTTTGGTCTCTTGTTTTCTGGAACCGATTTGCATAGGTTCATCCATATGTGCAACTCTCCTCTCAGAGTATTAAAACAGGGCAAGTCATCATTGTACATAGAAGCCCCCTCAAGGATTTCAGAATGGTTCTCATTTTCAAAATTTGACGATAACATCAGTTGAAGTTTTCTCACACATTTCATTCTTAGGGAATCTCGTTTATAGTTCGTTTAAAATAAAATCCAAAAAGGGGATAAAAACTGTTATACAATAGTAGTCTTCGATCGATTCTACTGGAAGGTTTGATCTGTGTTTTTGGACTTTTGTAATTCTAGGCTTTTGAATGTGTGTACCCATCTCTTCTGTTAACATTATTGATTTTTCAAATAGAGCTTTGAATGATGTGTTACTGAAATCCCTTTTTTCTTGAATGCTTGCTATTGTAGCATCAACGAGTGTCATTGCATTAAGCACGTCCATGTACTCTGCTTGCAGTTTTCGCGCAAGGGGTAATGTTATTCCCAGAATTTCAGCCAACACAACCACACTGATCAAAAACTCGGATGACATGACAGAGTTTAGAAGAGTTTCCTTTACTTTTACCATCAGAAGAATTAGAAATAGTTTCTAAAACAGTGGGTAGAGCAGGAAGATTTTCCATTAAGGTTAGTACGGCTTCCAACCACCTGGTTTCACACAACTTTTTAAGTCCATGTTTTCCCGGCTTGAGATTATGATTTTCCTGCATTTCATCTTCGAGCTTTTTGAATCTTGAAGCTGAATCTCGGAAAAAATTGGCCAAAGATGAAATGACGCCTACAGTATTTCTAATGCTGGACACAGTACACGCTTTGCTCACTGCTAAGTTCAGGCTATGGTTGGCACAGTGGCTGTAGACAGCTAACGGCTGGATCTGAGTAACGCGGGCTTGCACTCCTTTAAATATTCCACTCATATTAGAGGAGCCATCAAAGGCTTGTCCTCGGCAATAATTTATGTCCAAATCGAGTTTTTGAAGCTCCTGCAGTATGGTGTGAGCCAGGTTCTCACCTGTGAGATTCACAACACCAACAAACTTTATGAAGTCTTCTACAATCTTGAAATCCTTAGTATTGAAGTATCGTATACAAATTGTGAGCTGTTCTTTGACTGATACATCAGTAGTTTCATCAGACATAATTGTGAAAAACTTTGAATCTTTGATCTTTGTCACAATTTTGCTAGTTATAACTTCGCCGCAGCACTCAATAATGTCGTTTTGTGTTGTTTTGATAATGTAACTGGCGTTATTTCCACAAGTTTTCAAGTGAGAAGCCAACACCTCATCACCTGCATCCATCCTAAATTTCAATAACGCTCTGAAATTCCCTTCGCCGACAGACCTTCCTTCTTTGTCAATTGCACCGTCATCTCTATGGCCTCTCAATGGTATGTCCTGGGTACCACACAAGATTACTGTTTTAATTATAGGTATCAGTCTTTTGCGGTTCTCTTGAATAATTTGCTTCTCCGCATTGCACATACTAGTGAGTACATCATTGACCTTGTTCTCGTGTACCATTAAAAAATTATGAGAATGAACCATGTTCCGTTTATGGTATTCTGTGTTCGAGTGGTTCTTTAAGAGTTCGACAGCTTTCTTGTAGGTTTTCATTGGCTCACAAACCAATTTCCCAAGTTTTACATTGTTTACTCCTCCTTCGTTGCGGCCAAATAAAATGCAAACTTTGCACAGACCTCCGCTTTTCTCTTCACTGTAAGCTAGCCATTCATAGGTTCTTAACCAGTTGTGTTGAAAAGAACGATTCTTCTTTCCTTCTAGTATCATAGGGAATTTGTAATCTGCAGAAGGTGTCCATGAATGTTTCAACCACTGATACTTTTCTTCGTTAGTGAGCGATGTTACAAAAGCTTGATTGGATAAAATCTTGCCGAAATCACGATCATTAAGAGAACGGCACCGACAGTAGAATATCATCACAACTCCCTGTTGCAGCTGGTGTAAATTGCTCTACAACTTCCACTTCTTTTCCGTCTTCTACCTGAAATAAAGTTTCTATAACGATGCAGACTTTTTATAAAGAACAACGTTCATTACTCACACTAATATTAATAAGTTTGAAAAGTGTAATAATCAGGTTGTAAACAACTAGGGTTTAGCAACAAACGGTCCCACAAACAAAGTCTAGTGCTTGGGGTTTTCTGCAATCATGTTAACAAATATAATGGCGATAATGGTGACAATAAGTAAATGGTACAAAACTGTTAGAGGAATTTATTTGTTGAAATTTTAAGGGTTCCTTTCAGGCCCCATTATTGAGTAATAAGGACTACAGAAAACTCGCGCTTAACTGAGTCCCAGTCATCTGAGCCTCCGGGGCTTGTGATTGGAAAAACACATTTCACTCATTATTTTGAATGAATTTTAGGCAGTTGATATTCCAATAGGGTTTAAATATTATAAATTGTGTTTATTTAGTCCGTGGTCCTACTTGAATATTGACTTATATTTCTAATCACACAAACCAGGGATGTTTCTAGCTAAGGTAGGCTAACATTTTTACAGTGAAGGTATACTACCAAGAAACCTATAACCAGGAAAGCTGGGCTTAGGATCACGGGGACAATTTGTTGCAGCTAGTAATACTATGTAATAATGTGGTCTCAGTCCCAGTTACATTGAATAACCAACATTCTAATGTAGGCTACCTAGAGCCATTTGTGAGAAAAAATGATCTATTTATAAAGAGAATAAAGAGTTATGGACAATTCATAAAAGTAGTCAAGATACCAGAGCAAGAATCATAAACTGTCTACTCAATTTATACCTAAATGCTATGGAAACCGGCCCATTAAATAAGCAAGGTATCACAATGTTTGGTAAACGATGACTATGTGTAGTATTTTTTATAAACATAGGGTATATCATAGAAAATAAGAATTGGGGAGGCCAAAGCCTGAAAATGGAGCGTGAAACAAAAAGACATTATTTTCGTTATAAAATATTTTAGTCACAATCATTAAGACATTATAGCCTACATATTTATTTTAGGGTTTTAATTTATTTCTATCACAAATAAGCATAAAAATGCATAAGATGAACTAAAACTGTTAACAGCTGATACAGCGTGTTTATGACATATGAATGAAACACTCACAAATAAAAACAATAACATAAACTCAAATTATATTCAGCGATGTAATCTCGATGGATTGCATTTAATTATTAACTATATATTGCCAATATTTCAGTACAATTAAAAACTAAAAATAAAAATCATAGCATAATGTTGTTCTTGTATTTCGCTTATAAGACGAACTTAGTAGGCTACAAATAATCAGCAATTATGCGTTCAACTTACCTTATTTCTTTTCGTAAAAAACGAGTCTAGTCCAAGCTGTCTTTTCTTTCCTCCACTCATACTTGCTTGAATAACTCTCAATAATGTATGAATATAAACTTTGTAGTAATTCAAAAGTAGAAGCTAAACGCACAACAGTAAACAAAGCTGGTACGTTGCTGTTGTTGCGCCGGTCCGCCAGAAACTGACAACAACACGACCACACTGCTGCCACTAGTATCAGTGTTGCAACATTGAAAAAATAATTACTATCGTATAATTGTATACAATATTGCATCTGCAGCCCTGCACTTTATTCTGAAAGTTTCTATTGCATTACTAAATGTATTTTTAGAAGCAGTTTGGGGTTTGAGTGCGACATTTAATAATATTTTATGTCACGCTAACAATAGTCTATTTTATCTGGTGTAAAGTTCCGTCCGTTTGGGAGGGGGGGGGCACGTGCCCCCCTGGATCCGCCTCTGGTACTGGACGGTGTTTCTTCACGGTTAAGATCATGCTTGAACGGTCACCATTTCGAACATTGTAATTTCTAGTTTTTTACATCCATTTTTTGTCATTTGAAGTAAATGTAAATAGTTTTCGTTAAATATTGTGCAAGTTCCACTAAACATCTTATAGCATTTTCCGTGTATAAAAAATAAATTAAGAATTTCTTCATTTATAAAAACATTATTTTAGCGATAATATTAAGGCATTTATGATATAAGTACTAAGTCATAAACATTAAAAACTTGACATGTGAGAAATTATTTCTCGTATCCATAGCAACCATTCATATCGTTCTCGAAATAACGGCTAAGGAATTAAAATTTTGCGTTTTTTGCAAATAACACTAGAACAGTTGGTTTAGGTATAACAACATGTCAAATCACTTTGTAGCAAATCTTATCACCAATTTGATCACTTAACAAAAAATAAGGCATTCCATTTAAAAAAAATTATTTTTTACGTTTTTAACTCTGGCTGAAAAGTATAAATTTAGGAATTATTCTCAGGCAAGGTTTTTATTTTAAAAAATGCATACGATAAAGGTATCTTTAATCCACAAACTTAATTGGATTCTCACTTTTTATATCAATCCAAATAGGACAACCAGCTGAGAAGATTTCGGAAAATAATTTTTATTTCAAAAACCGTAATAGATGGGCATGGTATACTTTCAATAAAAAATATTTTAGTTAAAGAGAACTCAAGCAAATTATACCTAATTCTAAAAGTTCACGTTTTTATTTTGGCCACAACCTCATAAACTTCTAACGAACGGTCTCACCCTGTATAGGGTGTAGTATCCTCAATATTTACTGTATTTCGAGACGTCAGGTCTGAAGGATAAGTCTATTTTTTACGTGCACATCTAATAGAATTAATAAATGACATTATTGGGGTTTTTAGAATTAGCATAATACGTAGGGTAAAGTTGTATGAGACAAACTAGTATTTTACTACTGTTCAATGTTAGTAACACATTGGACAGAAGCGTCTAGCATATTCTTATTCCGTAGACTGTTCTAACTGCTCTTACAGAGGAGTATGTAATACGATGCTGTGTTTTAAAAACAGTCCAGTTCGCAGGGGCACAGTATTATACACCTTACGATACGTTTTATATTCTACAAAACCAAATTTATGACTACATGACTATAATGTTTACTTCACGTTATAATGTACTAAACGTTCTCAAACATCCAATAATCTCAAACTGTACATTTAGGAGAGGACATGAAATACAAAAATAAGTGTAACATTATTTTACAACCAACACAAGGTGTTACGAAAATGTAAACTCTCTTATGCATAAGTAACATACTTAATTTTGGCTTTGAAATCGTGTATTGTTATTTATGTAAATAAATGTATACGTTCAAAACAATTATAGTTATCGCCTTTAGTAATGATAGCAGTATTTGTTAAATAAATTTATAAATATGCAAATTCAAAGATAAGTCTGCTGTAACAGTTACGTAAATGTATTTGCAAACCAACTACGAAATTTAATTCTATTTTGGTAAAGATTAGCTATATCTTTAATAAATTACATTTGATTAAACCGCCTTGAAAATGACAAATCACAATACCTAACGATCGAAGGCTAACAGTGAGAAATGTTACAATGACTAATTTAACACATTTTAATCAAATTATAGTGGAAGCGAAACGTTACGAGAAACTTTCATTTAAGGCCTAGTACACATGAGGGCTTTAGACGCCGTGTTTACCAAACGTTAATAAAAAGTAGTAATGTACACATGGCAGCGCTAGACGCCGCGGTTTCATCAGTCACACGATGGAGCTCGAAGAGTTAACTTGTGTTTGGTTGTTATACCGTAGATACAAAGCAAGAAGAAGAAGACGGAGAAGGTGATGGGTAAATCCTATAATAGATGACAGATTAACCATGGGTTAATTTGTGACGTTGTATCCAAAATTAAGAGAGTACCCGACAAAGTTCTTTAACTACTTTCGTATAAGTGTAACCTCTTTTGATGAGCTTTTATCTTTAGTCAAAGATGATTTATCACCTTGTGGATATGTAGTGAGGGATGGGATTTCAGCAGAAGAAAAACTCGTCGTAACGTTGATGTATGTATGTTTATTATTACAATAAATTTCTAAGGCAACATAACATTTAATAGCTATTACTTATTATCATAACTTTATCTGTGAATTTGTAAAAAATATGGTGAATAAAAAACAATACTTAGTTATAAATGTCAGAAAAAATAGAGAAATCTCACTATCGGTGGGCGAGAGGGCTGATTGATGAAATGTTCCCATTGCTCCTTGGCTACTCGAACCAAAACCCCGTTGATTCGTGCCGTAATCAAATTGATTAATGAACAAAGACGTAGAAGAGGTCTGACTCTGAGATGGAGGCTGGAAGTATGGTGTGTTCTAGTACTCTTGAGCCCTCTGAAGTACCTCCAGCATTTGAATTTTTCTGCGAATTCGTTCATGTTCGGGTACCTTTTGGAGTTCCGTATACAATGACAAACAAAGCATTTTGTCTTCATTTTCCTTCGGGATTTCTGATGCTCTTTGTTCCCTAAGAGCAACACTTTTATTTAGAATATCAATAAATTGCTTATCAACAGGATTCATCTTTAAACGTTTGTTGCTCTCAGTTTTTCTATTGACAGCACTGGTTCCAGCTGGAGCTGACTGTAAATCCTCAAAAGCCATTTCTTCTTCTACTGGACTGTAGCTCTCTAGGTTGCTAGTTGTAGGTTTGTTCCTTAGAGTGCTTTCAAGTAACATAAGCCGTTGAAAGTAAAGGTATGGGTTTGATTTACTTGCCCCGGAAACAGATTTAAGCGATTTTTGTTTCTTCAACTCCCTTGAAAAGTTGTCTCTAACGTGCTTCCATTTTTTCTGCAATGTATTTCCTAAAAATAAAAATAAAAGTTGAAACTCAAGTTAGACATTATTTTTAAACTTAGTAAGAAATGGACTGGAGGTTATTACAAGAAATACACGTTGGTCGTACTTTTTCAGGTTTTTAGCAACGGGAACTTCATTTGCTGACCTCCACTACAACTATAAATTGGGAAAATCAACTATCTCAAATATAGTGCGACAAGTTTGTTCAGCTATGTGGAGAGTTCTCAAACCTATATGTATGCCTCCAATGTCAGAAGAAAGGTGGGAGGAAATTTCCAAGGAATTCTTAAAATACACCAACTTTCCTAACTGCTTAGGAGCAGTGGACGAAAAACACATAAGAATTGTGCAACCATCTGGTACCGGATCTCTCTGTCATAATTATAAACATTTCTTTTCAACTATCCTTCTAGCTGTGTGTGATGCAAATTATTGCTTCCTGTATGTTGACGTTGGGGCCTACGGCAAAAGTAATGACTCGACAATTTTTAAGGAATCGTTGTTCTACAAACGCGTATCTGATGAAACATTTGACATCCCAGCACCCATGCCAATAACTGACTTGGATAACACAAGTTTACCCTTCGTATTTGTTGGTGATGACGCGTTCGGTCTGTCAAAACATATAATGTGCCCTTACGTAGGACAGCAACTTCCTCATATAAA
Organism: Vesta saturnalis; assembly: GCA_036346205.1. Taxonomy (NCBI): domain Eukaryota; kingdom Metazoa; phylum Arthropoda; class Insecta; order Coleoptera; family Lampyridae; genus Vesta; species Vesta saturnalis. The sequence goes on along the minus strand of JARFJB010001859.1, from coordinate 148,219 downwards.
GAAGGTGTTCAACTATAGACTTTCAAGAGCTCGTCGTTACATTGAATGCACTTTTGGAATAATGGCAAATAAGTGGCGAGTATTCCATAGACCTCTACATGTCAACATAGACTTTGCTGAGGTAATTATTTTGGCTTGCTGTGTTTTACAAAATTATGTCAGACGCCGAGACGGCTTCAGGGAAGAAGATACTTACTATCAAGCACCATTTGAAACTATCGGCACAGAGCAAGTACCTCGGGCAAGTAATTATGCAAGGACTGTTAGGGACAAGTTTGCACAGCACTTTGTTCAAAAAGGGAAATTGCCATGGCAAGACCGTATGGTGTAGGTGTCAGTTGAAAATGACAATGTGTTTTTTGTGTGAAATTTGAAATTAACATAAGTGATTCTTCACAATTTTGTTAAAATATAAGTACAGTATTTTATAAACGAAAATGTACAACTTTTTCTAATTATTATGATATTTTGTAATGTATTGTTTCATGTGGAATATACTGGGTTCCCCATATTAGACTATACAATTTAAAAGTCGAATAAAAACTTTCTAATCAAAGTAAATTAACTTTTTAATGGACTAATATGTAGCTTATTCTGTGGGATTTATGACTAAAGTAAATAACAATTCAAGTTTTAAAGATCAAGTCCAAAGGCGCCTGTCTATAAACAACGACTTAAGTTGAATTCTGTTCAAATATGCGTTATCATCGCAAACGATATAATTCTCCAGTTTAACAATTTTCATTGCATTACTCGGAATTATTCGATTCAAGAGCGTGTTTTGCTGTAGGAAGTCTATCATTAGAACTAGGATCATTTGAAGAAGTTCGGCGTGCATTTGCGAAGCAGTTTGAAATCAATAATACGATGCACCAACACGCTTACAATTGCGAGCGAAGGTTCGACATTTTGGCGAAGAATTTTACATCAGCATCGTGGAGAAATTCATAATTTGCCAATGAGCGACGAAGCAAATTTTCATTTGGACGGTGTCGTTAAGAACGCTGAAAACTATTAGACACTGGAGTGAAGAGCTGACCTTTACAAGAAGTCCTCAAGAGATCGTGCTAATCGGCAATCACTTGCCCTAGGAATATCTAAGGGAAGTCTCCACAGAATTCTGCGTAAAGATATAAAATTTCACCCCTATAAATATCAAATGGCGCATAACCTCAGTGATCTAGACAAAGGAGCGAAGGTGACATTTTGTGAAGAATTTTTACATCAGCATCGTGGAGAAATTCATAATTTGCCAATGAGCGACGAAGCAAATTTTCATTTGGACGGTGTTGTTAACAAGCAAAACTTTAGACACTGGGGAGTAGAAAATCCTCACGAACTGTTTACCAAAAACCTCCACAGTCCAAAAGTCGTTGTTTGGTGCGGTGTAGCATCATTTGGAATTATCGGTCCTTATTTTTTTGAGGATGAAAATAACCGTTCTGTTACAGTTAATTCCGAACGCTACATAAACATGTTGCAAACGTTTCTTATCCCAGAACTAATCAGACGAGGACTAAATGGCGCCATATTATTCCAGCAAGATGGAGCAACGGCTCACACAGCCCGAAACACTATGAGAATTTTGCGAGATTTTTTTGACGGCCGTATAATTTCCCGATTTGGAAATTTGAATTGGCCCCCGAGATCTCCCGATTTAACGGCCCCCGATTTTTTTCTCTGGGGATACCTAAAGCAAAAAGTTTTTGCAAGTCGTCCCGCAACAATTCCGGAGCTGAAGGAGCAGATTCGAAATGAAATTGCAGGAATAAATGGAGATTTGCTTCGCCGAGTGATGATAAATTTTGAACTTAGAATTCAAAAATGCATTGAAGTCGAAGGAGGGCATTTGGAAGACATGATCTTTAAAACTTGAATTGTTATTTACTTTAGTCATAAATCTCAAAGAATAAGCTACATATTAGTCCATTAAAAAGTTAATTTACTTTGATTAGAAAGTTTTTATTCGACGTCTAAAATGGGGAACCCTGTAGAATGTTTTGATTTTTGATTTGATTTAGTTTAGTTTATTATGATTAACTGTTACATATGTATAATACTACATTTACAGACGTCAATATAAAAGTAATACAAGCACAAAATCCGATCTGATGCAACTAATTTATACTTAGGTTACTATTATAAAATTCTGTCAAATTGTAAAAAGCATTTTTCAATAAAAATGCTTTTAATTTACATTTGAGTTTATTTGCAGGAAGTTTTCTAAGATTTAGCGGAATACAGTTAAATATTTTAGTAGCGACATATATAAAGCTACTATGTGTTTTAGATAAACGATAAAAGTTCAAATTGAGATCGTTCTTTTGTCGGGTAAAATGATCGTGAACATCCGACCTAACACATTGTTCACCAAATTCTTTAGAATAGATTGCACAATTAAGAATAAACATGCATGGAAATGTCAAAATTTGCAATTTCTTAAAAGTATCCTTGCACTCATCTCGATAACCAAGCCCACCTATAATTCGTATTGACTTACGTTGAAGTTGAAATATTCTTTTGGCAGATGCCGAGTTGCCCCAAATAATATTGCAATAATTCAAATCAGAGTGAATCAATGCAAAATAAACAGTTCTCAATATAGATTCTGAAACATTGTCAACTAAACGACGCAGAATAAAAATATTCATGTTTAATTTACTGGCCAAATTATTTACATGTTCAACAAAATTTAATTTTGGATCAATAAGTGTGCCCAGAAATTTAACATAATTCAGATTGTCAAAGGTAATATTTTTTAGTGACATAACCATTCTAACCGTTTTAATTTTATTTAGACGTAACTGATTAACTGCACACCATTTATCTACTGAAGCCATCGTTTCCTCAGAATCATTTAGCACTACTGCTTCATCACACCCATTGACAAACACAGTTGCGTCATCCGCATATAAAATACAGTTACTTATATTTTTAAGGTTTAGTGGAAAATCATTAATAAAAATCAAGAACAGAAGGGGTCCCAAGATTGAACCTTGAGGAACGCCCTTTTCAAGTAACAATTGTGAAGATAGAACATCATTCACAGATACCACCTGAGTCCTGTTACTTAAGTAAGACCTTACTAAATTTATACTCAGCTGATCGAAACCATAAGCTTCCAATTTCCTCAATAAAATAGCGTGTGACACACAATCAAATGCGCGGGACATGTCTAGAAATATTGCTAGAGAGTGTTCACCCCTTTCGAAACAATTCAAAGTATGCTTAACAAAACTACCAACCGCGTTAGACTTATAACATATAGATTTATAACATACATCACCAATTTACTGTTACTGTAACAATGATCGAGGTTTGTGACTCACCTAAGGTTAGTTTAGTATAGTTTAGTATGACAAATTATCAAATGTTGTAGCTTATAGTAAATTCATGTGTATAATTACCTAATGCTGTCTTCTGTTCCAACGTACTATTTTCTCCAGCAAATATGTCAATCAACTCCTGCCAAGCAGACTTTTTCAACGCCCTGTTTTTGTAATCAGCACACTTCATATCCCAAATGCATTTCCTTTTTTCAACTTCATTTATAAATAGTTCCACATCAAAACACTCAGCTTCCATGGTACACAAAACTTGATCTCAAAATCTGTACACAGAACACACAGTAGAGCAGTTGATGTCACAACAAAAGCGTGCGCTCGACTGATCAAGTGTACGCTCCAATACAAACTCTAGTAACTCGAAGCGCGCTGCAAACGTCGCGGTTGTAGTGAAAACTACAAGCGCCGCGGTTGGTGAGCGCTTGACCAAAGCGCGCGCTTGCATGTGAACGCTCCCATTTGATCCCTTTACTTAGCTAACGTACGTTTAGACCAACGCGGCGTCTAACGCCCTCATGTGTACTAGGCCTTAGAGTGGTAAGAGCATTCTTAGCTAAAAGCTTGACAGAAAAATCAAATATGTAGTAAAATCATAATAAACAAATCATTTTCAGTTACCACCAAAAGATTTTAATTATTGTGGTGCATTGAAAACAGGATATGTTATTCTAATTTATAACCATATACGTTACCAAAACCTATTTAATCAAAGATTTTCTTCTTGCCCGTCGAAGTTATTTGGATGTTTACATATCTCAATAGCATCAGGTTGTAAACGAACATAATAATAAGCTTCGCTTGATAAAATTTCCATGTTATCAAATTGAATGATTTAAATTATTTAAGACAACTACGGTGTAGACGACTTCTAGTTGATTCAGTCTGAATCAAGTAGCAAAGCTACATTTTGTAAATCTAATATATACTTTTCCACAAGAACAAGACCACTTATACACTCATGAACATAATAGTAGATTTTAAGAGATCGTAAATGTTCATTAATATTTCTTGTAAATTTAAAAACTTTTTGTACAAAAGAGTAATATTAAATCATACAACTGTTTAAAATTTTATGTTGTACAATCTAAATTTTAAATTATTATACTGGGTGTTCATAACAGCCTTACCATCCCAACCTACTTAAAATCAGTATATCTCATTTTTTTTCAAATGGAATAACCTATACCTTTTTTTATTTTTAAATTCCACATCATTTTTAAGGGTAAGTTTATTAAGTATTCCCTATATCTAAGTCTAATAGTATAAGACCTAACATTAAAAAACATGGAAAGTAAGTAAAATTCCACTAACTTTTAAAGTAGCCTTTGGGAAAAATGAATAAAACGAAATAAATCCAAAAGCCAAATTACTTTAAACAAAAAAACAAGGTAAAGCATTAAATATTTATTATAAAACATAAAATATGTATACTATTATAACAGGTGCTCAAAAATACTGCCATTCGTTCGTAGACATTTGTTGACTCGTTTTAATAAATTTTCATAGGTGCTACGTTGTATTTGGCCCTCTTCCAAGATATTGAACGCTTGTACTAGTACACTTTCAACCATATTTTCTTTGGAGGAGGATCAGCATAAACAAGTCCCTTCACATAACCCCAAATAAAAAAATCTAAAGGAGTTAGATCTGCTGAACGAGGCGGCCAATGGAAAGGATAGTCATTGACAATCTACCTATCTTCAAACATTTGATGCAGCATGTTTCCAAAAATATAGGACTTGTGTTCTGGCGCTCCATCATGCTGGTACCAGGCTTGTCCCACTCCTTGAACTGGCGGATTATTTAAAGAAATTTGCACAACGTTCCTTAAAATGTTGCTATAACCTTCGGAGTTTAAATTTTCATCGTAAATGCTTAAACACAAAATTGTATTATTCTTAATTGCACATTAAACATTGAATTGCCAGGAGTCTTGAAAGTATCTTTCCCTTATCACGTCTTGATTCTCACTTGACCACAAATGAATATTGTGTGGGTTGTACAACCCATTTTCAAAAAACTGAACCTCACTCCATATTATTTTTTCAATAAATCCTTCATCGCCTTGAACATTTACAAGCATTCACTCGCAAAACTGTGTGCGTAAAGGCAAATCCGTAGGTTTTAAGTTTTGGACTTCGCAATACTTAAAAGGATTCCATTTATGTTTTATTAGAATTCTATTAATTGGCTTATATGGCACATTAATAAATTGAGATAGTTCACGCAAACTGGCATTAGGATGTGCAGTTAAAAAAAGCTGACACGTTTATTTCTAAGTTCTCATTGTCCACCTTAGGTTTGATTCGTGTTATTCTCGGACGAAAAAATCCAAATTCCAAACAATTTTTGCGAATAATTTTAGGGCTAGGTCTTGAACTGTCTAGATATCGTTCTGCGAAAGTTCGGCACGTACGTTTCAAAATTTTCTTACACTCTCCATAAACAATAATTAAATTCAGGTAATCTTCATTGGAAAAAGCTAAACGACGCATTTTATTACAAAACAATTTGACATTTGGATTTATTTCGTTTTAATCATTTTTTCCAAAGGCTACATTAAAAGTTAGCGGAATTTTACTTACTTTTCATGTTTTTGAATGTTAGGCCTTATAATTTAAAATCTGTTAGACTTAGATATAGGGAATCCTTAATAAACTTACCCTAAAAAATTATGTAGAATTTAAAAATAAAAAAAATACATAGGGTGTTTCACTTTAAAAAAATGAGATATACTGATTTTAAATAGGTTGGAATGGTAAGAATATTATGAACACCCAGTATAATAATTGAAAATTTAGATTGCTTGCATGCAGAGATGATCATTTGATTGTAACGTGGCCAAAATTTCAAAATAAAATTGTATAACATAACACAAGTTTAGGCAGTTTTATGAAAAGTTATAACCATCATTTAATATTAATCTTTTATACATAACTCGAAAACGGTTAACACTAGGTATAGGACAATATTATTAAATTTAATTTAGATTTTAGAGAGGATTGTAAAAATGCATAGGATAATATTAAATTTCGTCTATATTTTAGAGAGGATTTTAAAAATGCCATAAAATACAAGGTGTTCTGTTTAAAATAACGAAGTTGATGGCGACTTCCGGTATATCCGGAAGTTAGAAATGTTTGAAAATATTTTAGTTAAAACCATCATGTCCTAAAATCCCTATGTACCAAGTTTCATTATTCTATTCTGGTTAGTTATTGAGATACGTGTAATAGGCCATGATCGTGACACTCCTTGTATATTAACCAAAATATTTTCCATCATTTTCTACAAATTTTTCCCATCTTTGTAGCAACATGGCAATACGGTGTTGAAAGAACGATGGTGGTTTGGCAGCGATCCAATTATCGATCCATTTTCGCACTTCTTCATCATTTCCAAACCATGTGGCAGCCAGCCATGCTGCATCGATCTGAATCAATGGTAATTAGACGGCGCTACGTCTCGTGAGTACGATGGGTGCGGCAGAACTTCCCATTTGAACTGCAACAGTGTATCCTTCACTTGCAACGTGTAGCCGAGCGTTGTTATGGGAAGATAATGATTTCGCGTCTGTTACTCGCTATTGCTGGTCTTTTTTGCAAGAATACGTTGTTCATTTTGTTCAATTGATGTCGGTAGGCATCTGTAGTAACAGTTTCTTTCGGTTTTAGTAGCCCATAATACACTATACCTTGTTGATCCCACCTTTTGGATCTTTTCAATCGCATGTAAACGTCTGGAAGCAGTTGATTCGTTAACTACTAAGCTGTTTGAAAGTTCTTTGAGAGTTTGAGCTGGGTTTTCGTGCAATAAGTCTTGCAATGCATTCATTCAAACTTTCTTGCTCGTCCAGACCGTTCTTTGTCATTGACACCAAAATCGCCACTTTTAAAGCGTTGAAACCAAAACCGACAATTGGAATATGACGGAGCAGCATCACCATAAGTTTCTAAAACAACAAAAGTAATGAATGTCGGAAATGCAATTCTGAGCGTTCCATGATTAGCGTCGGTATACACTGAATAGCTCAATGATACTAAATGGAAAACTGTTATTTTATATAGAAAAATGTCAAAACCATCGAATTTAACAGTTAGGTTAGGTTGTTTAACAGTTGTTTCCCTTGATACTTGGCATTTTCACCAATAGATATCGCTGATCAAAATACATGCAAGCACCTATTATTATTCAACCTAAGTTTTGATTATCCTATTAAGTTCTGTTAGCAGTCGGACAGAACAGTTTTAAGAAACTTATAAATTATCCAGATGTCTTACAGATGAGAACACCCGCTTTGAAGAGCATGCATTTCACTCTTGCTTCACGGAACACTAGCTTTTCGCGGATTATGCTTTGACAACCACTGTATTGGCTTGCTGAGGTCTTCAAATGATCAAACTCTTTTAAGAATTATGCGATCCAAAAATTTTAGTAGATGAATTTTATCATTTAAAAACATCACTACAAGCTAAATGTTATGCCATTAAAAAGATTAATAAAATAATTAAACCTGTCAGGCGTATCTGTAAAAAACAATTACCGCTTAATGTCTGTAGAGCATTTGTTTATTTCGCAATGGATTAAATTATTAGAACTGTTTTCAAACCTACGACAAAGATTAGAGAACATTTAAATCCACTGAGTGTGTAAGCTGTCTTTTTGTATAGAAGTTATGCACTGGAAGCTCACTACTTGCCTTTGATGCAAGACGCAAAGAACGTATGAGATATTTTGTAGATTGAACCAACCAGAGAAGTGTAGCTAAGCATGCTCTAAATTGCATTTAAACTATTTTGTTGGTTTGTTTGTCATCCTAAAAACAAAATATACTGTGAATTGCCGATAACACAGTCCCGCAGAACTGTTGCGATCGTCCTTAGCTGTAATAAAATGTATAGCTAAAGGAGCGTCAGCTAGAATGTAAGCGGCCCTAGTGGTATAGCAACGTTACACATTTTTGTAGCAAAGGTGAACGTAGATGGATACTATCTGGGCAGTAAAAGAGGAAAACAACTGAATAATCAAGAGTTTAATTTTTTTATACAATTAAGTAACTATAGGTACCCAAAATTGCATAAAGTAAATGATCGTTGACACCATGTTGTAAGTACGAGATACCCTTGTATTACGAATAATAAATAAATTCGGCCAAACATACCTGCGGTTATTTCCATCCTTGAAATTTTATTTCCACAAAAAGGCCATTTTACTCGAAAACCGTGCAACCCTTGATAATATAATCAAGAAACCCTGAAATTTTATAATTTTTATATCAAACACTTTGAAACATAATGTTCAGAAAAGTTAGAGGCAAAATTGCCCCCCTCCCAGTTTAACCTACTCACCGACTAAATTTACATGAAATTCAAATTTCATCTTTTGTGGCTTAAAAGGACAAGAAAATTGTTTAAAATTATTTGCCAGGAACTCCAGTCGAGGGGGCGTCTCTTTTGAGAGGCCAGTTTACAACAAAATATTACTGAGATTTTCTTCATTAGTTGACTTTATTTACATGCCCTAAGATTTTTGGCGCCTATTTCAGAAACACTTTGTTTATGTTAAATTATTGCAATGCTTAATATACTTAATTGGAAAAATATGCATTTTGAGTTCTGTATGTGGCTAACACAATGGTGCAGTAAAAGTACTGATGTTTATGGCAAATTTAATGTTTTTTGGGCACATGAGTGAAATGTTATTTTATTTGGGACCTAGTGTTAATTGTGCTTTTTTTCAAGTGTAAAAACTACGAAAAAGGTTGTTTAAAAAAGTTAGAGGCAAAATTATCCCCCCACCCCGCTCCAGTTTAACGTATTCCTCCACTAAATTTTCAAGAAATTCAAATTTCATCTTTTAGGCTTAAAAAGTCTAGAAAACCCACGGATTTTCATCTTTCTATCTTGAAGGGTTTGGGAGCAATCAAATAAAAATCATTTGCCAGGATCGGAAAATTATTTTTTTGCTAGATTTATCATGCGTTTACTAGGTCTTTAATTTGTGTGTCAAGCTTTAGCTGTTAATGCTTTTACCACTTTCAAACTAAAGTTTTGCGAAACTTTCCACTTCCATTATAATTTGATTAAATGTTATTAAATTTGTTTTTTGATTGTGAAATTTTTCATTTTTAACTTTCGTCCGTTAGAGGGTGTTCTGATTTGTCTTTTATGGCGGTTTAATATTTATTCTATTAAGGTTCTAGATAACTTTTAGTATCAAATTAAAATTTTATTCCGAAGTTGGCATTCACTGTTATATTGTTATAGCAGATTTACTTTTGGGTTTTCATAACTTTTTTTAAACTGTTATCATACTGAGGACGATAAAATGTGATTTTTATCTAAACGTTTAGATGCGCATAAAACGTAAATAAAAAGGCACTGTCACATGAAAAATAGAGAATTGGCAACAGCGGTGGCGATAGGTTATTTTTAGGTTAGATATAAAAGTGTGTTTTTAAATACGCATGTAATCTGTATATTACATGTAAATCTATAAATACAGTTATAGATTTACGAAATAAGTTACGAAATAAAGATAATACATGCACGATTTGAAACCCAAAAGATAACTCATTTCAGTGATGAAAAACACACTCTAAAGCTGGTGGTTATGGATAAAAGTAATTAGAAGTTTATTAAAAGTTGGCGCACAAGAATATTAATGTATAGCAGCACAGAACATACGTTCATTAATATAGTTTAAGCAACTTCAGTAAACATGATAAAGTCCCTGAAGGTGGCTCTTTGATGTCGCCTTTGTCTGAAAGGTACATTCGGGTTAAAAAGTATCAAGGCGGTAAATTTAAATATGACGTGATGGTGTTATTTGCATTAACTAGGATTTAATTGACTATATTCGTTAATTTTCTCACATTTGGGGTAATTAAATGAAATACAAAACTCAAGTGTCCACAAAAAAAAACAATTTTTCTTAAGCTCACGCTTAGATTGAAATACTTGTGAATTTAAGAAAAATTACTTTTTGGGGAGACTTTTTAGTTTCTTGTATTTCATGAAGTAGGATTTTATTATTATATAATATTAAATAATTCGAACAATAAGGTCAGTTGAATACTCAGCATTTGAATTACTATTAACGGAAATAATTATAAACCACTTAGCGCACTTAATTTTATGAAAAATATTGATAGATTTGCAAATAAACATCGAAATTAAGTTATTTAAAAAAGTTATTAATAAAATATGTCTAGAAATTGTATGCAAACATAACAAAAAAAACCGCTACAAATTGTATCAATACTTCCACATCAAAACATCGGATTTTGAAAATAACTCGAAAACGATTAACTTTACGAAAAAATTATAAGAATGCTTTTCGATCGGAAATTTTGTTTTCTATCTAATACATTTCGTGTGGACGGGTTCCAAAATTGAGTTTTTTGGAAATATTTCGAAAATGAGAAAATTTAAAAAAAAAATTGCAAATACACTTTTTCGAGAAATTTAATTTCCTATCTAATGGTATTTTCACTTTTTGAATATGTTAAGTAGTTCCGGAGATATTTAGGATAAACCTGTTTTTTTACAGTGACGGTTTTTTGCTAATATTACAATATACCGTTTGTTGTACAGAAAAATTATAGGGATAAAAAATACTTACAATTATATTACTAATTACATGTTAGAAGTAAAAAATATAAAAAAATAAAAATTTGCAAAAGGGGTACTTATTTTTTTAACCCCTTTTCTCATACCTCATTGATGCCAAAAACAATCAGTCGCTTTGGGTAGTTGGCGTCTATATGTCTGCCAAATTTCAAGTTGATATGATAAGTCCTTGGAAAGTTATAGAGTACACACACACACACAAAGACACTCAATCACACAGACTAGATTTTTTTTGCTCAAATTTTGTTTTTAGACGTTTTCGAACATTTTAAAGCGATTGGCTAAATAAAAATTTTTTAGCAATACAGTACTTCCCATCCGTTGGATATGGAAGTAATTAAAAACCGGCAAATAATTAGCAAACCGCTTAGCTCATAATTCAAAACATTCAAGAGAATTTACAAATAAACATCGAAACTAAGTTATTTAAAAGTTATTAATAAAATATAATTAAATTTTGTGAAAGCTAACAAAAATTAATAACAGGAAAGTTCATAATTAATTTTATGAAAAGGATTAAATTGAATCTCCTTCCTCTTCATCTTCGTCATCACTGCTTGTTTCCTCGTCATCGGAAGAACCTGTGTTTACGTTGAAAGACAAACTTTCCACTGGTTCATCCAGCAACGCATCACGTTCCCACATTTTTTGTGCTACATTGTTAACGTGAGCACAATGCTTTTGCCAGTCCGGTACGCTGATATCGGCGAAAGCGTTTCGAACTAAATTTTCAATTTCACTACCACGTTGACCAACATTGTTCAACGCAACCTTGTGTTTTGCTAAACTCCAAATTAATTCTATCGGATTAAGCTTACAATATTACGGTGGCAAGCGAAGTATAGTGTGGCCGTGCTGCTTTAATTACTCATAGAAAGTTTTGTTGTAATTAAATTTCTTCACTAATTCTACCAATTCTGCTTTTCGCATTTCGAATGTTGTGGTAACCCCCATTATTTTCCAGCCACTCACGAATAGTTGCCTTCTGGGCAGATTGCGTTGGTGGTTTATTAATTTGAAAACTGTGGTAAGCAGCGTTGTCCATGACGACAATACCATTAGGTGCTAGATTTGGAATTAGTTGTTTTTGTAACCAAGTCATGAAGTTCGTATGGTTCATGTCGTGATGGTAGTCTGCTGACTTGCTATTTGACTTAAAGATCAACAATCCATTATTTACAAATCCATACTATCCACCAGCATGAACTATAATGTGCCTTTGACCTGCTCGATTCGTTTGATAAACTCCTGCTTGTTCTTCTGATTGTCAGCATTTGCTGACTCCATAGGTTGGATGAATCTAAACAAGTAACTGGTTTCTTGTTATCCCCTAAGGAATTATTTATCACAACTGTTGTATTATGACCTTTAAGAATGAATAATAGTCTAAAATTGATTGCACTCAATAGAAAATATTCTTTAAATTTTTACTTATTTTTTCTTCATTGTTTTTTCTTTTTTTTTTCATTTATTACAATTTTCTACAATCTGTCATTATGAGACATTCAGTAGATGATTTAACATACATAGAATGAAATGTAGGAGTTGCATCCATTGATTACACTCCTTTATTAGCTTAGACTAGTTTGACATAAACACACTGGGGTTCTTAACGATATACGTGAAGGTGTCAATCACTATTGTTCGAACCGGTGGAGTAAGTCTGACGGTTTAAACCTTTTTAACCGCGGCTGCACTTCAGTGTCATGATCAAGTAATCCCTCTACTAATATGTTGGGATGAGCACTGATGCGGTCACTATACTGCGCACTATGTTTTTGAATTTCATCATTAACCGTAGAAATTGCAAGATCGCGTCATATCGTTTCGTTGGGGACGTACCATGGTGCGTTTACTATGGCCCTAAGTACCTTTGATTGGAATCTGCGTATGATTTCGATGTTAGATGTACTGGCTGTGCCCCAGAGTTGGATTCCGTAGGTCCAAATGGGCTTTAATATGGCTTTATATAATAGTAATTTGCTTTCTATCGAAAGCTGAGAATTGCGCCCTATCAGCCAGTACATTTTCTAAAGCTTCAGTCCAAGTTGTTTCCGCTTGGTCCAGATATAGGTTTTCCAAGTTAACCTTCGGTCTAAGTGAATGCCAAGATACTTTGCGCTATCCGACACTGGTGGGCAGGTTCCTCTTCTTAAGGCGTAAGTTACTTGCACTGATTTGGTTTCGTTGATTTGAATATGCCATTTAGTACACCATTGTTGTATTTCATCAAGGTGTGTTTGTAGCTGCTGGGAGGCCTGGACTGGGTCAGTGTGCGATGTAAGTACAGCCGTGTCATCGGCAAATGTAGCGATCATTGTATCTGGGGTTGTCGGAAGATCCGCCGTAAAGATTAAGTACAATATTGGGCCCAGTACACTGCCCTGGGGAACTCCCGAATTAACAGGGTATGGGTTTGTTAGCGCACTACCATGTCTGACCATGAATTGTCTATTCGAGAGGTAAGATTTAAGGATTTCAGAGTAGTCTGGTGGTAAGAGTATCTTAATTTTAAAGAGGATTCCCGCATGCCATATCTTGTCAAAGGCTTGTTGGGCATCAAGAAGTGTTACAACACAGTATTTTCGCTCTTCGAAGTCTTGAGTAATTCTGGCCATTACCCTGTGGACTTGCTCGATTGTGGCATGTTGTTTTCTAAATCCAAATTGGAGTAAGTTTTTCGAGGAGCATTTTTTCCAACACTTTCGATAGCACTGGAAGCAGGCTGATCGGCCGGTGTTGAAATTCGTCTACAAATGTTTGCATAATGTGGCTATCGGTGTGGCCACATTGTGTAGCACAGATAGTGAGCATAACATAAGCAGCGAACATAGCATACATAGCTAGCACTCGGTTTGGCCGAGCCTAAAACTGAGGAGCCATTGAGAGTGAAGCGAAGCTAACTTGAGATAAACTAAATTAAATGAAATAAAGCTACCCCGGCAATTAAAAGCGAGATGTGCAGTTGATTTGTAAAAGTACAAGAAAGACGTAGGTGACATTCTTCTCGTTTGTTCATATCCACACCCTTTGTATTCATTTTAGTTCGTCAAACTATGACATACGACTGCATTTACTCCAGCAAAGAATTCGCTCGAATCAAAACAGAGCTAAACTGAGCGAAGATAAATATTGTTTTTATGCTTCGCTAGATTAATATTGCCTCGCTTAAGCTGCTTTTACATTTACGAGTACTCGGATTTACTAGGATCCGAAGTCCTCTCGAGAATTCAGTTTCTGTCACATTTGAATATAAAAAACACATATTCGAATACGAGTAGGTGTAATAATAATCCTGGTGTTCGGTTTAATAAAACTTAAATATAATAATAAAGTAATAATGAAATTAGGTAAAGAAATATTCCCCTTAAACACAAATCGTATAACTAATGGAGATACAACCCTTACATCACTAATAGTGCCTTTGACTCTAACCGGTAAATTCAATTGGTCCAGTTCAATAAGTTTAATTTGCTCAATTATCTAAAATGCTGCTTGATTATTTTCACTTATCCTAAATAATATAATATGCAATGTATTAATAATAAAAAAGGATCTCGGGCGCCAAATTGTTTTTGGTTATAAATGTCGGAACAATTAAACCGATTTAGTGAACAATAAAAGTTTTCTATTAAACTCAAAAAAATATCAATGTAGAATTATGTTTATTTACAAATTAATGAAGGATGATAAAGAAAAAAATGTCCTAAAACTATTCTTAACGTATAAATAATTATTAGATAAATACCTTCGTAAAGTTGGTACATAAAATTTTGTTGTGTTACCTTTGGTATCACATGAATAAGAAACGTCAACAATATGAGGTCATACTTGCGTCTCTATGGCGCAATTTCTGGTTATAACATAATCAGTCACACCCAACTGGAATTATCCGTAAAATAGTAAATATCTTCTTGTAATTTTTCAAATCCACCATTTATTGCATTATTTGAAGTTTTTTACATGCAAACAAACCCAATCATAAACGAAAACGCACGCAACGGCAAAACCAACTGCGTATTTAAAATGTAATTATGTTGCAAATCGAAGCAATAATAAAAAGTATGATGAAAGTGTAATTAAAGTAAAAAATGGTATGAAAAAAATGAGTGCATAAAAAGAACAAATGCTTTAATTTTATGTAAATGTATTAAAAATATTTCTTACCACCAATTCTATGGCACTTTCACATAAATTTAGGTAAAAACCACAATAACTATGCTTCCTGTTATAAGGTGCATCAGGAAATGATAAAATGGAGGCTTTTCCATTAGATGATGCGGTCGTGCGCACAAGATATGAGCAGAATAATTTAACGAAGACGCGTTGCGCAGAAGATAACAAAAGAATAAAAATTGAAAGTAGGAATATAAATCTTTACGAAAATATGCACTGTGTAGATATGCAAATTAAGTTGCCTACCTCATAACCATATCTCAATAATTAAAATTTTCTTCTAATTACAACTAAATGAAGTAAAGATCTTAAATTAAGGTATATTTTAATACAACACAAAAGAGGGTTGTTACATAGGTACTCGGAAATGTAAATGATGCTCTAGCGTTATTTGCCGTGATCGCATACGTTCATAATAAAGCTAATTTTTACAAAACTTAGCACCCAGTAGCTGGCCCCTCACTTTTAATCTTCAATTATGATTGAATTTTCTCCGCTTTGATTAATTTGAATAATAAAATAAGTTATTTTGTCTAAAACATACCAGAATAGCAAATTTTCTCTTCCATCTGATTGAACAAAATGTTTAACGTGGGAACTTTGTTATCGACAGTATAGGTTTCATGTACTGTGTTCTCTTCAATATTCCCAAGTCGCAATCATCTACCACGATTTTTTTTAGAACAGTCACTTCTTTTTTTCGATGGAGAATTCAGAATGCCCTCTTCGTTTGACTTTATTTCATTTCTAATAATAATTATCGTTATTTACAGATTTAGTTGGGCTATTCAAAAAATTACCTGATTTTTTTTATAAAAGTAGCCGATTTCCCTGTTGCGGCAACTACTAATTACGTTGCCTTTTTCAAAGGAAATGAACACACATCTGCGGCTTTCTGCCGATCGAAGAACTCGATAACGTTTTTAATAATATTTCTGGCCTCGGAATGAACCGATTTTCTCGAAATCGTAGCCATGTGTTTAGTAGGATATTGACAATGACAATGACAATTTAGTGATTTTATACAGGTACACGATTGTACATGTGAGAATTCTGACGTGTGATTGGGCAAATTGAATTCGCGCCACTTTGGTGATATTTAGTTCGCATACGTATATACATATTTGTCAGACTTGGTCCTGATTCCTTGTGGATGCTTTGGGACAAATATTGCTAAGCGAAAATAATATAAAATTTCACTTAATTATGTAATTCCAAATTTTGACATAGTATGCAATCATATGTATAGATAATTCAGTAGGTATTATTTTTTATGTTTAGAAGATATCGTAAACTCTGCCATTTTATTTCTCCTTTGAACTGATAAATGTGATATCGTCACTTTATTTGTGTTTTAATAAATATTGATACAAAAAAAATTCAATCTAAAAAAAATGTAAATAGTTAACATTATTCTTATTTATAATAACTTAATATTCGTTCATCACCCAAAGCTTTAGCACAAAACGTATGCATTAAAATTTATCACAATTTTTGTTTTACTCTGGGGATTTGTGTGAAATGTTCATTATCAACAAAAGCAACGTACGTAGGTACTGTGAAAAAGTACTGTAAATTAATTCAATGCTTTTAAAGAATAATATAGAGCAATACCTTGCACCCGTTTTTACATTCGTTATAAACAATTTTTAGCAGATTAAAAATGTATTGTGGAATTATGCATAATTGATTCTAATGCCTACATTAAGTGTAAAAGTATCAAAAAAAGTAAAGCAAATATTCAACGTTATATTTGCATCCGGCCTCTCAATCTACTTTGTATTCAATGAAAATTATTAAAAGTTAATTGCTACGTTTCTCAAAAAAATGTATGTAGTTTTTTTTAATGACTGGTATGTACCTAGTTTATTTATATGTACATGTGGCACTTGCAAGCATTTGCTAAATTAAAATTATTTGCCAGTTTTTTTAAGAATATAAACTGATTAAGTTATAGGGGATACGTAATACTATAAAAATAATGTAAACTTTTTCCGTAAGTAGAGCAAGATAAAAGTTGCTTAAGAAGTATGGGATAAGGCGGCTTACTTGCATATACAGTTGTCTTTTGAATAAATGGATATTCACTTTCCAAATCTCTATTAAATGTACCGGGTGGACCTATAAGCCGATCCCCTGGCTATATCTCAGGAACTATTTATCGTACAGCTTTGGGAAAAAAATTCCTTTGTAAAAACGGCCAAGGGAAATCGGTGGAAATAACTTTCAAGTTTCTAGCTTTACCGCTAGAGGGCATAATCTTTATAGAAAAATTTAAAAACAATTTTTTTATAAAATATGTCCAATCATAGTAGGCATTAAATAAGTAAATTAGAATGATGCATAATTTCTGCACAAATTTTGTTAAATACTTTTTTCAATATTTTTTCAAATAAACGACGGGGGAGAGTGGGAATGTTTGTATGACTAAATGCCTATAACTTTGGTTTGGATCAACCTATTTTAACGAAATTATTCTCATTCCAAAGGGCGTAAATGGACCAATTACATCTACTATCAAACAATTGCATTTAGTTGTAGTTGTCGTAGATAGAGGGCACTTTCGAATAAAAAAAAAAATTAAAATTTGTCTATGTTAAATTTTGTAAATGAAAACACCTAAGTATTGTAAACTACAACGGAAATTGATTAAATTCGTAACAAAATGGCGCAAACCGCATGTCGATATCTTTTGTCTAACTTGAGATATAAGTGAAAACGCGTAAACATCCGTAACTAGTATTGGCTCACTCTGTATTATAATTTAAAATAACAAAATATGTCAGTACTTTCAGAATTTGTTAAAGTAAGAAGGCTGCGGAAAAAAGTTGACAGTAGTCAAAATATTGCGATCTTTTTAAGAAGTGTTAGCATATAACTCGAATTTAACTTTTCTTAATTAGATATTAATATTACTAATATCAGTAAATAATAAGCATTAATTCATAATGAGTATATCAAATGCCGAATTGTATCAAATGATTGGAGTTTATTTCGAATGCCATCAAAATGTCACTACTTCTTCACGTATATATGCCATTATGGCAAAGAAGTATTTAAAAGAAAGGCAAAAATATTAAGAGAATCTGGTAGCTTTCATCGTCCTTGTTATAAACGACGTGGTGTAGGTGTGACCCAAGATAATGTTCTTGCTTTAGTTCAACAGAATCCACATATAAGTAGTCGGCAAACCTCTACACAACATACCAAAAACTACCGTTCTAACGATTTTAAAGCATAACAAGTAGGTTTATTATAATGTTATGAACCGCATATTTAAGTTTGAAAGTTGTAATCCTCTTTAAATTTTAGATTCAACTGTTTTATTTTCATATTGCGATAAAAACGGCAACATGGCACTTTAATCATTTCATTCATTTCATAAGAATATTTGTTTTTCTATGTTTTTTACACTGCATCCTTATGATGTAGTTCTCCATCAAGCTTTACATGAAAGGGATTTCGATGCAAGGCTGGATTACTGCAATTGGGTGTTAGGTATGCTGGAAGAACAGCCGCATATCATATCAAATATTTTGTGGACAGACAAAGCCACCTTTAGTAGTGTGGGTGGTGTTAATCTGCATAATACGCATTATTGGGCTGAAGAAAATCCGCACTGGATGGACGAAGTGCAGCTTCAAGGTAGGTGGAGTCTTAATGTTTGGTGAAGTATAGTTGATGGAAAAATCATAGGACCATATTTCTTTGACAAAACTTTAAATGGCGATACATATTGAAATTTTTTGGAAAATGAACTGCCTATATTATTAGAAGACATTTCCTTGCAAACAAGAAGAGATCTGATATTTCAGCATGATGGGTATCCTACGCACTTTTCTAGGCGAGTTAGAGATTATTTTAATTTAAGATATCCATATAAATGGATTGGAAGGGAAAGTATATCTTCATGGCCAGCTAGATCTCTAGACTTAACATGTCTAGACTTTTATCTATGGTGAAGATTGGAGGAGTTAGTCTTTCAAACTTGACCGACCACGCGACAAGACGTGAAACAACGCTTTAGAAACGAAATAAATAGTATATCCATAGCTGAGATTGAAGCAGCTGACAATGATGGAAAACATTTTGAACATTTAATTGGACGTTAAGTTTTAATGTGTGTGATCTTCTTTCCACATATTTTGTTATTTTAAGTTATAATACAAAGTGAGCCAATTCTTGTTACGTATGTTTACGCGTTTTTGCTTATATCTCGAGTTAGACAAAAGATATTGACATGCGGTTTGCGCCATTTTGTTACGAATTTAATCAGTTTCTGTTGTAATTTACAATACATCCATTTAAAAATTATAACATACACAAATTTTAATTTTTTTTTAATCGAAAGTGCCCTCTATCTACGACAGTTAAAAATAAATGCAATTGTTTTATAGCAAATGTAATTAGTTCATCTACTTCCTTTCGAATGAGAATAATTCCGTTAAAATAGGTTTATCCAAATCAAAATTATAGGCATTTATTCATGCAAACATTTCCACTTCCCCCAATCGTTTATTTGGAAAAATAGAGAAAAAAGTAATTAACAAAATTTGTGCAGAAATTATGCACCATTCTAGTTTACTTATTTAATACCTACTGTGATTGGACATATCTTATAAAAAAAATTTTCTGTTAAGATTATGCCCTCTAGCGGTAAAGCTAGAAACTTGAAAGTTATTTCCGGCGATTTTCCTTGGCGGTTTTTACTAAGGAATTTTTTTCCCAAGGCTGTACGATAAACAGTTCCTGAGACATAGCCGGAGGATCGGCTTATTGGTACACTTTTTTTTTGGCACTTTCTGATTGCCTACCAACCTAGCTACACACTACACTACTAGAATTATTTACTTAAAAACATTTATTTATTAACACTTAACATTAACTAACAAACTATTTACACAATGTTTATTTACACGCACCGGTATATTCATTTTCCATACTTACAAGGCACCGTCGTAAGTAAACTCTTTTCCCGCTGTACTAGATACTTAACACTGCCTCATAAGCGGGATCGGGCCCTATTTATTTAAGGCGGCTAAAGTGCTAGAAAGGTCTCGTAAATTGTAGAACTTGTGATATCATTCTATTGTGTCTTATCTGAAGGTCGCGGTATCTTTCGTACTTTCAAGGATTTGATTAATTTCTTCTAAACGATGAAACATCAAAAACGGGACAAAAAAGGGACTTTTCTGTAAATCCGAAACATTTACGTAACTTGCTAAAATTATTATATATAGGAAATGATCTGTTTAAAAAAGATACTGCCACGTATAATACGAGACGAATCGTCGGCTTAAGTTAGTAAGGACCGGAGCACGCTCTGACCGATAAGTATTGTAGTTGAACCAATATCAAACAGTCCAAAGAGTACATACTTTGCTGTGGTTCAGCTATACTTAAGTAGTAAGTTATTTAAATTAATTAATATACTTATCTTTTGGGGGTAGATTCGTGTATTTTTTATTAATTTTTTACTAATTGAATCGTTTCCAAAATAACTACACTTGCCTTTATCAGTAAATGATAATAATTTTTGTAAATTAATTAATACGTTAAACAAATACGGTAGTAGGACGATACCGTTAGTAGAGAACGCTACACCGTCCGGGGTACGATTTGGCTAGTAACCGGTCTGCCCGCTATGGCATTACTCTAAAGAACAATATAATTGCCTCTGATCAACCTGGCTACAAAGGGTGGTCAAGGTCGAAACAGACAGGCCCCGTTGCTGACAACTGTGCAAGGAATTAATGGCGAGTCGGTACGTGGAATGTATGGACGGTAAAGAATTTGAAATTGCAAATGTAATATACGAAAGGCAGCTTGATATTCTATGCGTATCGGAGACAAAGTGCAAAGGAAGGGATGCTGTGGAGATGAAGGATGGCAGCCTTGCAATATGGTCAGGGGTTGAGATTGAAGTGCATGGCGTATAAAGGAGTTGGGGTGATCGTAAGTGGAAGAGCAAAAAGATGTGTTAAACAGGACGAATTGGTATCTCCCCAGGCAAGTGGAGTATTTGTTTACTGCAAATGGTACAATGGATGACGAGATTGAACGAACGGTTAACACTGAAACGAAAGTGTTTGGAAGTATGTGTACGATAATAAGAAACGAAAGCACGAGTCTAGCTGCGAAAAGAGCAATCTGTAATGGCGTGTTTGTCCCGTCAGTACTGTATGGAAGTCAGACGTTAGCATGTCAAGAAAAGCACGCAATACAAATAAATTCCGTGGGTATGAGATTCCTGAGAAGCGTCTGTGGTAAATCGAGAAGGGATAAGATAAAGAATGACGGTATAATGATGGAGTGTGGCGTGGAAAAGACGATGGTGGTTAGATATTAAAGTAGTACATTACGTTGGTTTGGTCACATTGAGAAAATGAACAAGTCAAGATTAACAAAGCAAATATATGTGGGCGAGGTTTGATGTAAGGCCGGGCCTGGTAGGACGTGTAAAACTTGGCTGAATGTAGTAGAATGTATGATAAAAGAAAGACAAGGAATTTTGAAAATAAAAGGACATGTCAGAGACAATCTATGAATCTTGTAGAAGCTAGTGAGGTATGCAGAGATTGGAAAGCATGGAATGAAAAATAAATAAGAGGTAGAAATTGTTTTGCCTACCCCGCAAGGGAATGGTGTGCAGGTTATCTTACGTTATGTGTCGTTAAATAAATGCTATAATAGTTAGGAAACGTGTATGCCAACTACGGAATCTAATTTAATTTTAATATAATATAGATTTACTAGATCTCTAACGGACGAACGCAAACAGTGGAAAATGTCGCAATCAAAAAACGACCAAAAAATTTTGTCAAATCATAGAAGTAAGTCTAAAGCTATAAAAAACTTTAATTTTAAAGTGCTAAAAACGTAATATACCAATTAAATCAGTTAAATCTATAACAAAGAAATATTTTTTCGTTAATTTTAAGAACCGTAATCGTTATTATACAATGAAAACGTAATATGTATGTTTAATCTTATTTTAATTGTTACTATATATGCTACAGCAATACAATGCTGTGATAACTTAACATACTCAATTAGTAAAGCATTTACTTCGAGGTCCAGGAAAAACAGCAAAAAATCTAGACATACCGACAGTTAAAATTATAGTTAAGGCATACGCTTTTGTTTTTTTAATTACAACACGCCAAAAACCTATTTAATCTGTGGTTTTCTTGTTGCTCGTTTAAGTGATTCAAGCGCTTATATATTTCAATAGCTTCTCGTTGTAGACGAACACAATAATGAGTTTGCCATTTATAAAATTTTCATATTTTCAAATTGAATGTTACAATTTAAATTATTTGACGCATATTCAGCTACGGCAGACTTCTATGGTTGACTTAATTTACAATATGTCGTATGTTTATTCCATGGTTATTAATATTTTTAGTCGATTTTATTTAAATTAAACTAAATATTAATTACAAATAGTGAAGTGCAAACTTTTACGATTATCACTCTTAATTAATATACTCTTTTGGGTGTGCAATCGTATATTTTTATTAATTTTTCACAAATTTAAACGTTTTGGTAATAATTAAAGTTCTGTAATAAATATAATAGTTTTCAGAAAATGAATTAAGCTGTAACATATGCGAAATCTGAAAGCATTTAATTTTTGCAAAAAGTTAATAAAAACACACGATTACATACCCAAAAGAGAAGTATATTAATTAAAATATGATTTTGTACTCACAACAATCAAAGAGTAAAATAGGGATTAAAATTGTGCTTTATTCCCCAGTGAAATAATAATATTGAACACTCATTCACGTTTGAAAGGTTTAATTACAAATCATTGCTATTTTATTCTCTACTAATATAATTATTCTTGGTGTTACAAAAATGACAAAAAGATTAGTTTTTTAATTATAAGGGGTGTTCGTACGAGTTGTTTAAAAAGTAGTGTAATTTGCGTTTAGACGTGTGTGGTTATTTTATATTCGTTATCCGGGTCTCTTATCGTTAGTCGTCATCAGGTAAACGTAAAAATTCGGAGTGACTAACGGGTACTGTCATAGAATCCTTCTGTCTCACTAGGGAAGTCGTTTGTTTACACTTGCGTTTAGGTGTTTTTTTCATGAGTATGGATGTAAGCATTGGTAGTTGTAAGATGTGGTTGTAAGGTTTGTACTGTGTCTGATATGTGTGCAAAGGTAATTTATAACAGGGCGAATGATGGTTTGGTATGTGTGTTGCAAAGTTTTTTGGTCGCAACTCTGATTCCACCCGAAGAACGTCCAATACGTTTGCACGGTTGCGTGTTCTGCGTGGTGTTTTTGTTACGTCGGGAAACCAGTGTAGAGTGACATTTCGGTCAGATAGACATCAAGATGCGAAACAGATCAAATTTCATAAGCAAAAATGATATATAGATTAGTGGTTAAGGCAGAACATTGAGATACGTTTGGTATGCACTGAAAAGTTTGTGGAGAGCCGTTTCCTACGTTAACTCGTACTGACTGGTTAGACACGTATGAGAGCTGGAGGTAAGTAAGTGGGCTAGGATATCTAAGCTGAAGATTTTATCAAGTCTTCAGACCCTGTCAAATGCTTGCTTAATATTCAGAATTGTTGCTACATCACACCGCTTGTGGTTGAATACCCTGGTGTTTTCTGTAAGCTAAAGGGATCGTCGCAGGTTCAGTTGGGTCTAAAGCCGAATGGGCTGTCAAAGATGTTTTTGGTTTTTATATAGCCTAACAATGGTCTGGTTATAATCTGGTTAAAGCATTCTTGAAGACATGTTAAGAAAAAATAGGTCTATAGAAAGAGAGAGAGTCGTAAAGTGTAAGGCTGTGAAAGCATGATGCTGGAAGCATATGTTCAGGCTGTCGGAAAGTAAGGGAGGGCAATTGATTTGTTGTAAACACTAGTTAGCAGGTTTCTGGATTACTTTGGTAGATATAGCATGTTTTGGTGTAGGCGTCCTGGCCTACGCTGACTAATATCCTTTTTTGAAAGATAAGGGAATATGAGTTTAAAGTTGTTGTCGAACTGCGGATTATTGGGTTAACATGCCGGCCTTCCGTTGGCGAATAGAAATAATGTTGCATTGAGTGTCAGTGAGTTGTATTAGGGGGTTGTTTTCATTCTGATCAGTTTGTTAAACTATTTCTAAAAGAACATGCCTCTCCAGTAATCAAGTTCGTTGTATGTGGCCTTAGTCTAGTATTCGACACTGTGTATATTGTGTCTTGCCTGAAAGGATTGAGCTGTATTATGTCTTGAGAGAGGGATTCCGATGACTAATGATAGTGTATGATTTTGTTCTAAATAAAAAAGAGTTCTATTTAACAGAACTAGATTTATACGGTCATGAATCTTTAACGGACGGTTATTCAGTATATATATAATATATATATATATATATATATATATATATATATATATATATATATATATATATATATATATATATATATATATATATATATATATATATATATATATATATATATATATATATATATATATATATATATATATATATATATATATATCAGATTTTTACATTACGAACATGCGACGGATAACCATTGTAATCTTTTTATCAAATAAAGTAAATAAACTATCCTAATATTATTTTACCGGTAAGTAATTATACAGTGTGTATCAGCCAAATGGAATAAATTCGTTAATAAATAAATGGGGCCGTGTTCGAAAAAACGCTCGGACACGTCGATTGGTATTTTTAGTTGCGCATTCTTTTCAACAAAAATTTTTTATGCAGGGTGTGTCATGTAACAATAGCCAATACAACTTTCTTATTTTACATGCAACACCGTGTACATTATTCAATTTTTGGATTCTTCAGAAAATTCTAGATATATTTCATGTACAATGTCCTATACCTAACTTCAACTGTTTCGGAAATATTAAGTGTTTGCAGATTTATTGCAAAAATTAACATTAACAAAAGCAAATTATTTGATTACAGAAATTCGCTACAACACACTCAATGCTTATTTCCCATTTAGGTCTTAGTAATGAGAAAGTAAGTAACAACCATTTCAGCGTTCCTTTATACTGATATGAAATAAAAAAAAGCTATAAATAGTTTTGTAGTTTTGACAGTAGTTGTGAGTGTTATAGTCGTTTGTATTTCGTTAACTGCATATAAAACAAATGGTTCGTTTAACAGAAATGCACAGAACAATTCTACAGATGATTGGTTATCGAAATCCCAAAATTGAGTAATATACAGGGCGTTGCATTTAAAATAAGAAAGTTGGTATAGGCCACCATTACATGACACACCCTGTATAAAAAGTTTTTGTTGAAAACAATGCGCAACCAAACATACCAATAGACGTGCCCGAGCATTTTTTCTAACACGTCTCCAATTATTTTCTATCCTCGCCAGCAGTGTTTACCGCTACGTCATCACATACAATCATATGTTGTAATATGAAAAACATGAGTCAAAGTTATTTTTCGTTCTGATTAGAAAATATACCCCGAGATGGCAGCATTTAAAGCTGCAGAACTCCGAGATACAATTACTTATTTATTGTGATTTATTTTGTAAAAATTAGAGAACGTTGATTATCGTAATGATAACGATTGCAAAGCAATACCCTTGAAACAGGTGTTTGGTATATTATTTTTGCAGCCTGCAGGTTATGCAGGTTATAATAACACAATGCTGCCCTATTACAAACAATGCAATTTTCAACAAAATGTAAACAATTATAAAAACAGGAGAATGGTTGTGTTATAATTGCTGATAAACAATCACATAATTGATAATTTGAAAATTCACTTTGTAGGTTGTACTGTTTACACCTCACAAGACTACTACGTTTCATATTCATAATTTCTTTTTGTTGTTACCAATTCAGTAGCAATGATGGCCCACAATAAGATGGTAACATTATAACACAAAATGGATGTTACGTTACGTGCCTAATAAAATGGATCTATTATTCGTACGAAGATGACATTTAATGTAGAACATAAATTCTATGGGAAATGTGTGAATTAACATCTTGAAAAACATTTTACCACAAAATATATTGTACTTACATAATTGAAATACATTACTAATAGAAATTGTATTAAATATGAACTAACACACTTGTATTACTAATTGTAGCTTACAGAAACATAGCTGTCAAAGTGTAAAACTTCTAATCGGAGTGACTATCTACATCCGAGCTTTCAAAATAGTTCGCGATGTTAATAATCAGTTTGTCAACTGTGATATCCAACATTTCTTTCCATTTGTACCATTGCTTTAGTGTTTCTTCAGTCTGCCGCACACAATTAGCCCATAATGAGTTTAATTAAGGGGGTCACTGCCGAGATCTTTTTCCATTGAAAAATCGCTATATTTAGGTACACTTTTCTCGGAAACTACTGAGCCGATTTTGAGAGATTTTCCGTAGTTGTTCTTACCATCACAATAAACATTTCTGACAGAGGAATTTAAACATTTTTTATTTGTTCAAAAACTATCAATTGGAGAAAAACCACTCCGTTTATCTTATTCAAATTTCCTCTGTCATGTTGATAGTCTATATTGTGTTGATACCTGTTACGGTTGTCGAGAAAAGTATTCCGAAATGTGTAAAAAGTAGATTTACAGGAGAGCCAAACAACTACAAAAGAACTATGAACAACTACGTTTTCTTTAACAAAAAGTTTTATTTTATACAGTTTATAAAAGACGATAAAATGAGAATTTTCAAAGCAGGTGAAGACGCCCTAGCAGCTACAAAAGAAGGAAGACAGAAAGCTACTAGAGCGCGAAAAAATAGACTTTCAAAGCTGTGGATTTTACTATGAAGTAGGACTTGTATTGACAAATTGTAAATTATGTAATAAATAACAACTAATTTTTATGACGTAATAAAGAACGTTTACATTTTAGAAATATTTTTTATAATGGTCCCTCAGAGATTGGAAAATTATATATATATATATATATATATATATATATATATATATCTAAGCTATATGTGAATAAAAGAACAGGAAAGTGAGTGTATGTGATTGATTGCAATGCAGTCAAACCGCAGGAGTACTGCCGCGCTGGCATGAATTTTCCAACATCTAGACTTCTCCACTTTGCTGGCATTTTTTAACTACTTCTACTAATCGGAAAACTGTGGAAAAATATTTTGTATGTAGAGAATTGAGTCGACTTTTTTTCACTTTTCTCGGTAGAGTTTACATACCGACTATTAGGTGAATTGATCTCTTTAATGTATTCTTTAAGAAATTTAATTCGCATTTCTGCGATGTAACTTTTTCCCAATAAAGCTCTACGGTTAGAATCTTTTTTGAATTAGAATTCATGCGACAGGATTGCACGATGAAGACTTCTGCTACTTAATACGTGACTGTTACGAATTTATACATTTAAACTTGCAACTGTGATATGTTTTTCTGTAAATTTTATTTATTTTTTACTTATAGTATTCCTGAACAGGCTAAGATTTGTCTAACGTGCTAAAGCACTCAGGAACACTGGGAAGGTTTAGGGATATTGTTAGGCTGCCGAGAAACGTTTATGAATGGCCACCTTAAATTGGCTTAAGTCAAAGTTTGGAGGAAAACAAGAATTGGTTAGTCCGTTCCATAATTTGTTCGCCTTGTGGAAAAAAGTAGATTGGGCTCGTTTAGTATGACAAGATGGAATTTTAAGTGCGTAATTATGGGGTGAATGGGCAAACCGAGTGTTCCTAGGAAGATGGCCTGCGAAGGTATTAGGGAGTATATTTCGGAGCCACACTTGCCACCCAGAGGTGGGAATTGCATTCGAGATGTGGTCGAATTTGATTCTTATACAGTAAAAGGAGCTGTTGCGATGAGAAGTACTGTATATATATATATATATATATATATATATATATATATATATATACATGTACATAGAAATCCCAGTTTACGGGCAGCTGTTTTGCAGGCTGTCAAGAGGTGGTCAACCCATGAAAGGTTCGATGATACGGACATCTATAACATAGAAATAGAGATTGAAAACTTGAGATGTACGCCATTCATATCTACAGTAGGAAATGATCGGTTTTTCTTGACGTACACAAGGCAACTCTGGGTTTCGTCGGCATTGAACGTGTGTAGATTATTTCTTCCCGATTCAAGGACACGTTCTAAGTCACGGTTGATTGAGGTCAAACTTGTATAAAAGATTTTGATGTAATATTACTCACTTTGTGGATACATACTTGTATAACGTATTCCTTATCCCCATTTTGGATGTTTCAGGTAGATCGTCAGATTTTGTTTTAAAACATGGTTAGATGCAGCTCGAGATTTGATATTTCTCACCATCTACTCAGATATACCCAAGGCGCTTACCACACGCTATAATTGTGTATAATTGTGATTGTAATGAATTAAGATATAAACGTTTAATCATGCTTCTGGTACAGCAGATACTGATATCAGGGGACCCCATTTTCTTTAAAGTGTGTAATAAATGATTAAAAGAAGTAAATGTAGGAAATGAGGAAACAGGAAACAAACAAATGGAGGTTATGCAGCATTAGTCAAATGAGAATTAAATTCATACGTATATAAAACAAATTAATCTCGCGTTTATAGGTTTACTCTTTCTACTACATTTGCTTATTCAATACCGATTCAATGTCGATTGCGTCTAATGCACTACGAATGTTCACCATCTGTATTTAATTCACTGTTTTATGTGAGAATACAGTATAAGAAAATTGGATATTACCCTCGCCAGGCGTGTTTACCGGTACGTTATTAATTTATGAATTTAGCTATCCAATTTGTTTATACTGCCTTCTCATATAAAGTAGTTAATTAAATAAGGATGGTGCATTTGACGAAATCGACACACAGTATTGAATAAGCAAATGTAGTTTTTCAACCGTTATCATTACGATAATCAACGTTCTCTAATTTTTACAAAATAAGTCGTAATAAATAAGTAATTGTATTTTGGAATTCTACAGCTTATAATAATATGTTTGTTATATATATATATATATATATATATATATATATATATAGGTGTAAAATTAAAAAAAATGGTATAAATATTTTAAAGCGTTCTCGATACAAATTGTTAAAACAACTAGAGATACGTACCATTCATTAAAAGATAATGCCGTTGATTCAGAAGATAGATTAAATCAGGACTGGTTCATGCTTGTTGATTTGCTTAATTACCACAAATTTCTGCTTGGTTATTTTCACCTGACATCAATATAGTAACTTCTAGGTAATAATAATAAAAATTATCTTGGACGCCAAGTTATTTTTTTGATTATGCTCGGAATAACTAAACCGAGGATATAATAAAAAATTCACCAAAATGTCAAAATAAAAAAATATACAAACTATGTTTATTAAGCATTTACATTTGATATTATATAAAATAAATCTTAAAAATACTCTTTTACTAAGAAATCAGTAGAGTATAAATACATGTTAAACAAATTTATGTACAACTTTTTGAGAACCTCTGATATCAAAAGGAATGCGGAAATGTAAATCAAAGATGATGTAATCTTTGTACAAATGTTGCGCAATATGTCGTATTTTCAATGCTGTACGTTGTAAACCATACCAAAGTTGAATTTACTTCTTACAAATTTATCTTCATTGAAATTTCAATAATCCAATGTTGATATCCTTCTCTTGAAAGTTCAAATAAAAAATGTGATCTAAATTTAGATTTGAATTAAATGCCAAAAGTAGTAAAAGTAATAAAATTAATAAAAGTAATAAAGTAAGTGTAAGTGTAAGTGCCTGCAAAAAGCAAATGGTTCAGATTTTAATATGATACGAGTTAAAAGTATCTTACCATTAAATCAATGGCACTTTTTACAAAATTTAGTTGGAAACCAAAAATGGCTTCCTGCTCAAAACAAAATACATCTAGCAATTCTAAAAAGGACGCTCACGATGTCAGGTGATATAGCTATGCGCAAGAATTATCTGCGAAAAAATAATTCAAAGATGTAAAAGTATAAACCCTTAAGAAGATATGCAACTTAAGTTACAGCAAAATGCAAATTAAGTTGCCTACCACAACTTATAAATCATTAATTACGAAAAACCCTCTTTTTCTTATATTTTACAACTAAATGAAAGAAGAACGTAAAAGATTCGTTGCAAGCTTTAAATGCTGCCATAGGGGTATATATTTTAATCAGAATATAAATAATTGTGACTCATGTTTTTCATATTATAACATATGATTGTATGTGAGACGTAGTGGTAAACACTCCTGGCGAGGATAATAGCTAAATTCATAAATTAATGGTGGGATAATATTATCGCATTTATCGAATTAATCTTGTTCAGTCCTCCATATTCTTCAAGGCTCGTGATGTGGAAATATTAGGTATCGATACGTACATAAATGTAGTGGTATTCATTCAGCATAAATAGTTATTAATTCATTTAGTCTAACAAGTTTGTTTCTGCAGAATTTAGAAGGATTTGGTCTATCTCGGATTAATAGCCCGTAAAGTTTTGATTACTATGTATTTCTAAACGCATTGCCAATTTTATAGGAATAATTCACACAAAGTAGTTTAAATTCAAAGGGCTTCGATTTTCAAAATAAATAAATTGATTAGAAAAGTTACATAATATGTTACTACTAACTTAAGAATACACATGTATCAGTATAACTTTTGTTTTCTACACTTACTGAGTGTAATAAAATTGTAGTATTAGACTAGATATATTTGGGCACTGTCACTAATACGTAGAACGAATGTATGCAATCTAAAACCTATTTCCCTTAATTTGCCTTTTTACAGGAATGTCCAACCTCTTACCGTTATCATTTTATTTGTAATGTGAAAAAATCTCAATGCAACATTTTCCATTTTGATCAATTACGTCACTAACACTCAGCATTTTATAACAGTCTCATTTGGTCGTATTTGTTTACACCTAAATCATTTAAATCGGAAACAGCATTGGCATACTCTTACCATTCGGATTCGTAATGCAGTTGCATAACGTGATTAATTGACTGTACCTTGGATTATATGATTGCTATTTAAGAATGTCTGGTGTGGATCAAAAGAAATTAAATAATGCATTTTTAAGGTTAATTAGGTAACCCCTTTTGTTATACGTTCATAATAAAAATGTGCAAGAGCAATCATTTTTTATGTCAGATAGACGTGTAAGCCTTCATATCAGATGGACGTTAAAAGACATTTCGAAAAAAGTTTCACAGCCGATCGTGTGTCAAAAAAGTTGAAAATACGGTTTACGCGTTGTAAATCCTATTTAATTAATGTTTAAGACTTATTTGGTTTCATATCAAGTAATTTTATAAAGAAAAGTAATGCAAAATTGAGATATCTTCAAAAAATACGTCTACATATTTTCCTATTTCCTCCTTAATCCTGTATAGCATACACAAATTCGTATTACTGTATAATAGTACAGAATACTTGTGTAACGCCACTGAGGAAATCATTGGTGCAAAAATTCACTGCAAAGTAATGTGAGCATTTGTTGTATTTCGCAATAAATTCGTTTTCATTCAAAATACATTTTTTATACAACTAATTTAGTAAACGGATTTTAAACTGACTTTCCTTAGGAAATATACCCTATCTAAGATTTCCAAGGTATTGTGCACAATTCTATTAAAACGCAAACGCAAACACTAACACAAACCCGAAGCCGAACGCAAGCCCATTCCCAAACCCAAACACAAACGCTCACGGGCTCGCGCAAGTGAAAGGCAAATGCAAACGCAAACCTAAACGCAAATGCAGAACACAAACTCGAACACGAACACGCACGGGAATCCGAACTCGAACACGATCACGAGCGCGAACCCGAACACGACCCCAAACCCAACCAAAAACTCAAACGCAAAAGTATAGGCAAACGCAAACGTGAATACAAGCGCAAACGCAAGGGCAAAGACAGATACAAATACAAAACCAAACTCAAATCAAACCCTGGCGCGAATGCAGGCGCAAACGCAAATACAAACGAAAACAAAAACATTGAATGCAAACGATTTCCTGTTTATAATAAATAAAAATTCCTTACAACTTAGACAAAGATAAATTTTCACTTATATAAATATATAATCAGTTAAGCAAGTTAGGCACTGCCCTTTTTTTTAGGTGAAATGATTAAAATACGAGATACACGGACACGGACACGGACACGGACACGGACACGGACACGGACACGGACACGGACACGACACGGACACGGACACGAACACTGACACGATCACGGACACCGACACGGACATGCACACGTACACGGACACGGACACGGACACGGACGGGAAAATGCAAATATCAATCGATGTAATGCTCACCTTTTGACAGTTATAGGAATGATGCATATCAATCCTAATATGAGTCTCCGGAAAATAGAGCGCCAAGTTGGAATTCCTCGATTAACAGCTTGCGGATTTTGCGAATAACTGATGCACATAACGCTTGTACAAGAATTGAATGCAAACACACCTGAATTTTGTTATTGGGCTCTTCAAATGCTGAACTTTGACCAAATTTTTTTCTGGAAAGTCATGTTTAGTGGTAAAGCTACTTGTCACAACACGGGTAGTTTTAACCATCATAACTGCCACCATTGGTCTTCTGAGGATCCCCATTGGATGAGAGAACATAGAAATTATAATCACTGAAGTCCAAATACTTGGATTGGTCTTGTTAACGGACAGATAAATAATTGGTCCATACTTGTTTTATCTGTTAACGGTGAAAATTATTTAAATCTTTTGCAAAACATCTGTCAGAGTGTTTAGAAAACATTCCCCTTCATGTTAGACAAGTAATGTAGTTTGAGAAAGACGGCACTCTTGCCCATTATTCTCTTAGAGGTCGACAAGTATTTTCAAGAAATTGGATCTGGAGAGCAGGGTCTATTTTATGGCTATCTAGATCACGGGTATTTAAAAAATGTAGTTTATGAAGATGCTCCTACCACCATAGTCGATATAATAAATCAAATAAATCGAAGTGCCGTAGTACCACTGCAGATATTTTGGCAAATGTTTTCGACATTTTAGACAAACGCTTGAATTATGGCTTCAAACTGATAGTAGACATTTTGCACACCAAATAGAGCCGAAAACTTAAGGCGTCCTCTAGAAAGAAAACAATACACAAAGACATTCAGCTTTTGTCCATATTTGTGCCTTATATGTGTATATATATATATATATATATATATATATATATATATATATATATATATATATACATACACACACTAAATGTTTTTACTCATTTTTTCCTTTGTTTCTGTTTTTCTACTTATATTTGTCTTCAATGGTCTTTCTTAGATAGATTGTAAATGAGGGCGTGGTTCATATTT
Organism: Vesta saturnalis; assembly: GCA_036346205.1. Classification (NCBI taxonomy): domain Eukaryota; kingdom Metazoa; phylum Arthropoda; class Insecta; order Coleoptera; family Lampyridae; genus Vesta; species Vesta saturnalis. The sequence continues at coordinate 114,720 of JARFJB010001859.1, read as the reverse complement.
TAGCTGAGACACAAACACACCCCATTACGAGGAGGTTATGAATGTATAACTGTTATACCCTATCTTTTATAATTTCGGAAATCCCCTATAAGAAGGAACAACTTTTGTCACCCTGCACAGTACGGCTGCAAAAATGTACCGCGGACACTAATGGGTTTATATATGCCCATCTGTTTTTAAATGAGACCATAACACCACATTCACTTTCTTTTAATTAGGAACGGGCATGCGTTAATAAATCCATAACAAATTGTGATAGATTTGTTTAAAAACTCATTGTATATCCATTACTCTGCAGTTACTTTGCGAGGACAGTTAGCACATCAACCATATTATTGTGAATAGTATAACTAAGAACATCATCCAGTCTTATTTTCAAATTCCTAGTCCCCATGGTTATCTATATTTCTGCATTTGAATTCTTAGATGCAGTGTACTATAATATTGCACTATTTTCGTAAATAAAGAAGCCACATACAAAACGGTATTGCCTCTGCAACAATTACTGCTCAGAATATAATATTTGACACAAAGGTTTATCAAAAATCTTTTTTTTTATAAAAACTTATAACCCTTCAATAATTTAAATTTTCGAGTGTTACACTCCAGTAACAGATCTATTTACAATACATCAACAAAGGTTATTTATAGAATTAAGGTTTATGTTTATATGTTATTATTTCATAATTTGTTGTAATCCGTTAGGCAAGGTTAAATATGCAATAGTATATTAAGTATTAAGAACAGTAAGGACAGTTTACCGATCGATGACAATGTTTGGCGACTGAGCGAAGCGAAACAGTGACAGTAAGTTGACAAATATGAACGATCGCACAAAAAATACATTAAAGCTGTTAAACATATGTTGTACTTTATAATTGTGGCAAGATAACATTTTATTACATCAATAGTTATTTAATTGGGTGTTAACATAACTAACAAGTGCTTTACGTATGAATGTGAGAATGAAGGAATAATTCGGGAAGATTCATTAATGTAGTCAAATTATTTTAATCTTCAAAGTTTTATACCTATGGTATTGCTTGACATTAAATGTTATAAAAAATGGTTACGGTTAAAAAAAGATGAAAATTATGGAAGAAATCCTGTTTAGTAATAATAATACGTCTTTATTACAAGATAATAATTTTTCTAGTAAACTAAAATAAATACTCTCTGCTCTACCGCCTAACCCAATTATAATATTTCTGTTTGCATAAACAAATAAAAAAAAAATAAAAAATACAAACAAAGTTGTAACTAAACTAATAAATTATAGAGGTGTGTAAATATAGTTTGAAGCAGTTACTGTCCACATCCATTTATAACATTGTTATTAAGAAAACCTGTTTAACCTATTTCTTAATATTATTTTCCGATAGGACTCTAAATTAATATGTTACTGTATTACACAGATTAATTACTTGATAAGTAAAAGATAACAAAGAGAGTGAGACAGAGAAAGTGAAAGTCAGAAAATGTATAATTGCAACCAACAACTCACTTATGGAATCCACAGTAAAGCCGTAAAGAAGAAAATAGGATAGAGAAAGTAGAGCCAGCGAAAATCGGTAAAGGTATAATTAACAAAGAAGATAAAAGTGTATTTGTCGAAACGTCGCCGAATCAACGATGTTCTTGTATGATTCCTATCAATACACGAGATCATGGCCGGAAGAATATATTCATCTTTTTTTTAACCGTAACCATTTTTTGTCAATGTCAAGCAATACCATAGGTTTAAAACTTTGAAGATTAAAATAATTTGACTACATTAATGAATCTTCCTGAATTATTCCTTCATTCTCACATTCATACGTAATGCACTTGTTAGTTATGTTAACACCCAATTAAATAACTATTGATGTAATAAAATGTTATCTTGCAACAATTCTAAAGTACAACATATGTTTAACAGCTTTAATGTATTTTGCATATTTAACCTTGCCTAACGGATTACAACAAATTATGAAATATTAACATATAAACATAAACCTTAATTCTATAAATAACCTTTGTTGATGTATTGTAAATAAAACTGTTACTGGAGTGTAACACTCAACGGAAAATTTAAATTATTAAAGGGTTATCTGTTTTTATAAGAAAAAATATTTTTGATAAACCTTTGTGTCAAATGTTATATTCTGAGCAGTAATTGTTGCAGAGGCAGTACCGTTTTGTATGTAGCTTCTTTATTTACGAAAATAGTGCAATATTATAGTACACTGCATTTAAGAATTCAAATGCAGAAATATAGATAACCATGAGGACTATGAATTTTAAAATAAGACTGGATGATGTTCTTAGTCGTACTATTTACAATAATATGGTTGATGTGCTAACTATCCTCGCAAATTAACTGCACAGTAATGGATATACAATGGGTTTAAAACAAATCTATCACAATTTGTTATGGATTTATTAACGCATGTCCGTTCCTAATTAAAAGAAAGTAAATGTGATGTTACAGTCTCGTTTAAAAACAGGCGGGCATATATAAACCCATTAGTGTCCGCGGTACATTTTTGTAGCCGTACTGTGCAGGATGACAAAAGTTGTTTCTTCTTATAGGGGATTTCCGAAATTATAAAAGATAGGGTATAACAATTATACATTCTTAACCTTCTCGTAATGGGGTGTATTTGTGTCTCAGCTAAAATATTAACCACCTCCTCATTTACAATCTATCTAAGTAAGACCATTGAAGAAAAATACAAGTAGAAAAACAGAAATAAAGGAAAAAATGAGTAAAAACATTTAGGCGGTATCCATCATTGAACTCTAAATGCTTCTAATTTTACATATCAATAAATAATTTGACGCATGTTTGACTAAAGACTTAGTACGTTGCCAAGCTAGATATGACACATACAATTTGCGAACTTTAAATACTTTAAATTGACAATATACATATGGAAACGACTTGGCATCAATGCATCTAATGCAAACAGGCTATATATATATATATATATATATATATATATATATATATATATATATATATATATATATATATATATATACGCACACAAGCACATACGCACACACACGTACACACGCACACACGCGCACACGCGCACGCACACGCACCCGCACACGCACACGCATACGCACACGCACACTCACATTCACATGCACACGCACACCTACATTCACGCTCACATGCACACGCACTCGCACACACACACACACACACACACACACACACACACACACACACACACACACCACACACTCACACCTCACACACTCACACCTCACACACTCACACACTCACACACACACACACACACACCACACCACACACTCACACTACACACACTCACACACACCACACCACACACACACACACACACACACACACACACACACACACACACACACACACACTCACACACTCACACACTCACACACTCACACACTCACACTACACACTCACGCACTCACACACTCATAGATAAACACACACACACCCACACACACACACGCGCGCGCCCGCGCACACACGCACACCTTAGGTGGAAACGTTAATAGGACAGCGCCTTTATTTAAATTTGGCTTAAGACCCAAATGGCTAAACCACAGCGTTTCTGTGGCCGACTGCAATAGGATGAATGGTCATAATCCGTACTGTGTAGAACAATGGTTAGAGTGTGAATGTGAATGTGAAGGAGGTAAACTTTTTTCACTTCAATAAACATTAGTATTTAATGAAATTATAAGTGTAAAATAGTTGTAAGGTAGATCTAATAAATCTATGAAGATGTTATATGTATTACTTTTGATTTGATTGGTTTTTATTAAAACGGCTCAAATAATTGAGATTGGGAAAGTTTTTCCCCAATCTTTTTATAAGAATATAAGGATTGAGAGTAGAAGTATTATTTACATCTGGATGCTTTTCAGAATATCAGTTCTGGGATTTTGAAGAAGTACTCGAATTAAGAAGCACAAATATATTGGGAATTGTAGTATTCAGTATTATTGTAGGAATTGCAGTTGGTAAAATGGGTGAACGTGGAGCACCCTTAGTAATTTTTTTTGACGCTCTTAGTAAAACTATGATGATAGTCACTGGATGGGTAATCTGGTAAAAAATAATGAATAACAAAATATCTTTTATGACTTTCTTGCTTCTCACAGGTTATCACCGATTGGAGTTTTCTTTTTAGTAATTGCTCAAATTATGGACATAACGAGTTTTGCTACTCTTTTAGCTCAACTTGGATTTTATTTTGGTACAGTACTGTTGGGATTACTTATACATGCTTTTGGAACGTTAACCGTGGTTTACTTTCTTTGTACAAGGAGTTTACCGTTTAGAACAATAGGTAGTCTTAGTCAGGTATTGGCAACAGCATTTGGAACTGCATCCAGGTAATTGTTATTTATAAAATAAAATATTATATTACGAAAATTTTAGTTCCGCTACTATGCCACTTACAATACAGGCACTGGATGAAGTAGGAGTTGATCCGAGAGTAACCCGTTTTGTAATACCAATCGGTGCTATGTGCAATTTAGATGGTACTGCTCTATACGAAGCTGTTGCAGCAATTTTCATAGCCCAACGTAATGGAATTACACTTGGGTTTGGTCAAACAGTAGCAGTATGGTACGTTTTTTTTTTGTTCATTTAGTGTATAATTATATAAAATTATTTATTTACAGTTTAACTGCAACTGCAGCTAGTATTGGAGCTGCTGGAATTCCTCAAGCTGGTTTAGTAACAATGGTTATGGTTCTCGACTCTGTTGGTCTACCTGCTGATCAAATTTCATTAATTTTAGCTGTAGATTGGTTACTGTAAGCTTGTTTATTGTTTATTTAGTTCTGTTTTTTTTTACATTTGTTTATTTTTAGTGATCGATTCCGAACGACTGTTAATGTATTGGGAGATTGTCTAGGTGCCAGAATAGTAGATATTTTAAGTAAATCTGAATTAAATAAAATACGTGAAGCAGATAAAAGAGATGCCAATGAACATGAATTAGAAGAAATAGTAAAAGTAGACTGCAACGTTTAATAAAGGAGCATTCTACATTCTTTGAAATAGTAGTTTGATTTCTACTCTTTTGTATTTAACAATTGTCAGAAGAAAGGTTGTGAATTTTAAACGGAAAAATTTACAGATACATTCTGATAAATCTGACATAATTTTGTACATTTCAAAATTAAAAGCATTACGAAAATTGTCTAATTTTTCTTCTATTAGTATAAAAGTGTTGTCATAAAGGTGTTTCAGATGTACAAGGATATAAAATTAAGTATAGTTTCGTAACGTGTGCATAGATTTCGGTACGATCGGTTTCTTGAAGATGGTGATAATGGTGCATTAATCTTTGTGGCGTTTTTATTCTCCAAACGCAAGTATCGTCCCAAATGGGCAATTTTTATCAGTCAACATTGAAATGTTTTCATGGAGAAGTGTTCTTCATGTGATCTAACTCTAGCAACATCTCACGTCTAAAAGCGAAGTTGTAGATTCAAGTTAAATATCATGTCTCAGCTATAGTGTACTTTCTCCTTAGTAAAGCCAAAATGCTTTTTGCGACATCTACTCGATGCTTACCAATATAAGGAAAATTTAAATACAACAATATAAATATTTGGCCTTAAACTAAAAGGTATAAAAGGTACCAACATTTATGGCAATTAAAAGTTTAACAAAACCAAAAAAAAAAAAGTCTTACTGAGAGATGTAAAATATATAACTTAGTTATTATAAGTTTTTGTTATGAACGAATAAGTTCGAAGGTAAATATGTAATTAACTATATAACTTAGTTAATTAACTTACAGAAAATTAAGCAAAATTACGAGCGGCTGAAAATTACCAAACCATTATTCTCAGCACATGTAACCACTGCATTAACGTAACCATCTATTATCAAGCTTAGATATAACGATTTGGATGTCGTATCTAGCTGCCGTGCGATCGGTAAACAAATCATGTTTTTGTGTCTTCGTTCGGTAATAGGGCATATGCAAACTGCAAATGAGTCCAGAAACTATGCATTTTCCGACCGGCAAAAATAATACTAAATTACAGTTGGTATTTGTTGTAGTGACAGGACCGATAGAATATTCGACATAATCGACATTTGACATAAACAAAGCCTAATCACGTTACCTTGTACGTTTACTCATCCGTTATTATATCCATATTAGTTCCCTATAAACTACAAATTACATCTATAAATTATTATAAAGTCAACAAATTCGTAAGGTGCAATATTCGAGTAATGAATAATTTCGCAAATATATTTTTCAGGTTACATTGGTTTCTGTCATTTGCCAGTATTGCCAACTTAATTTGAACGGGTATGAAATTTTAAAAAAGTACAACAATTTTGTTTATTAATTTGAATAATAATTGTTGACGTCGGCACAAACAATCTTGTATATCACTCTGCCATAAAATGGTTTGTGAGCACTTATAGATTTGCTGGCCTCGACTTCGTCTGGGCCTGCAAAGTTTAGCCGTACACCCATTTTCTAGCCTTATAATACAAATAACTATTTCTTGCTTTTGACAAACGTCAAGTTTATTCAATAACGGTGTTCCTGTCATATAAACTCTAAGTTTGCAAGAGTATCTATAGATTAGCTGGACGGTTTCCCAAAAATGAAACTGTAAACTTGTTTAGGAATCAAAAGGTTTATTCAGACAACAATTTATCGGGCAATAAGAGAATGCCAAGAGGGTATACCTTGCATTAATTTGCCTAAAACTGGCAGGCTTCATGTTTTGATTCAAAACACGACCAATGCATTGGTACAATTCGTTCAAGACAGAATTAGAATCTCTAGTTGAAAGTTGGGTCGCCGTTTTGGGGTCTCGTACAGGACCTTCCAAAGAAATTTGTGAGGAAATAGTGTAGTTTATAAAACGAGAAGGAAGTGTCCTAAATACACCCAGGCACAACTCGAAAGAATCTGTTGCAGAGCTTTGAGACGAAGGCATCTTGTGATTAACCGTGTGATCATAATGGATGATGAGAAATATTTTACGCTGTCACATTCTGAAAAGAAACGTAACGATGGGTTTTATACATCTTATATTGAGAATTGTTCAAACGAAGTAAAATTCAAAGCTAAATCAAAATTTGCTGACAAAGTTAGGTCTGGTGTGCGATTGCAGTGGCTGGTGTTTTAACATCTTATGTTGACAGAGTTCGGGGAGAAGCTATGGATGTTGGGCTTTATACTCAGAAATTCTTACCGAAACTGCTTAATTTTATTAATACCCATCATCAGAACGATGAAATAGTGTTTTGGCCCGATCTCGCTTCGTGCGATTATGACAGAAGAATTCGAGACTGGTCGGAACAGAATAAGGTCAATTATGTAACAAGAGAAGATAACCTCCCACTTGTTCCTCAACTTCGGCCAGTAGAAGAATTTTGGTCATTATTGTGTCGAAAGGTTTATGAAAACGATTCAAAATGAACAGCAGCAGCAGTAGGCAAGAATTTTTATAAAAATTCCAGAAGTTGACCGAGACATTGCCCAAAAGAAGATGAGACGTGTTAACCAAATTGCGTGCCATTAAAGAGCATGGTCGGCTATCAGTTTTGTAAATTAGTTTTCATGTTGTCAAAAGATGTAATATTAACCATTAATAGTTAAGTATAAATCAAGTTTCATTATTTTAGAGACTGCAGCTGTTGATCTTTTTCTTAAAACTTATGTATTATTTTCTAAAAACTTATGTCCCATACGTTATTGACACAATGTAGTTTAAGAGTTAAAGGGATCACCCAGTAAATAGCGAGAGGTTAGTAGTTCTTTACTACAACCGAAACGATCGTGAAGTCCAAACGAAACTTTGACAGAGATCGCAACAAACACGTCCTTTACACAATCAAGGTCGAGTTAATAAGTTTACAAAGAATTCGTAAATGTACACACGGCGTGTATAATCTTTATACGTATGTAGTAATATAAGTTCTAAGTTCCTAGCCAAAACGTAAAGTCCAAAAAGATTCACTTTATAAACGGCAACTGATCCATATATAAGTTCAACATCTACTGGGAGCTTCCCAATGTGTAAAATGAGTGAAACATTCGTTAGATAGTTATAACAGAGCAGCAGATTATTATGCACACGAGGCAAGTATGTATTATAATAAACAGGCAATTAAATGCGAGGTCATAAGTTGGATGTTGACAAGTGTAAAAATTAGAAGAAACGTACTCATCACGATATAGTTAAATCGCTATACGTAAGGTGTAATATGTTATAGTCTGTAAAATCTAACATTTTCAGTTTCGGATTAGCGCTTTATTTAACACCGACATATATACACCATTGTCGTTTCTTTCCTACATGTATGATTTCAATAAGTACAGCAAGAACGTGCATTAGTTATCTTAATTCAGAATTATACTATACGTTTCAAAGTATTTGTCATAACCGTTAGGTTAGAAAGAAATAGAAAATAAAGCAACCATGCGTTTTCTTATCATACCGAATTTTTAAATTTTTAATGACATTGCAGAAGTTCTAACACATTTTCGACGAGTTTTAGCACAATCGTCAGTGTTTGTTTAATTGAAGAAATAATTATTCCACATATCATAAATTAAGTGAAAATAAAAACGAAACAGAAATAGGTTTATTAAGCAAATAAGTACTGCATAAAAACTCCTTTTAATTGTAAAATATGATTCACGCAGGAATGTAGCTAATTTGTATAAAACGGCTCATTAACGGTTAGTACTTATGACCTATTGATTTATTGTTGGTTAGTTAGTCGATAGTCGTTATCGTTAGAGTAACGGAGTTGTTCCGAATTGTGACTTAATCTTGTACTATAATTCTGTTTAAAATGCCCGGAAAATGTTTAAATAAAAGGTGTCCTGAACTCATTATTAATGTGTATAACTACTTTAAAAAGAAAAAGTTAATTTTGGTCCTGTACATGTACATGTAGCTACAAAAGAACGAGCAGCGGAAGCACTACAAATTAGTCTTCCGACATTAAGACGTTTGATTAACGGAACGGGAGAAAGAAAAAAAAGATCTCCTAGAAAGCCAAAAAGTGACATTTCCGAGGGATTACAGTGTACAATCAGGGATACAGTATACCGTTTGTATGCTGATAAAAAGGCAGTAACCTAGACTACATTACAAAGTACCCTGCAGATAAAAAGTTACTAAGTGCATCTTGACCTACCATACCTAAAATTTTAAATACCATCTAATTTAGATATAAAAAGAGTTGCAACAGAAGAACACTTTGCGAAAACACCATCGCGGCATCGCATTTCATTTTTAAGAGAATATGTAAAAATACGGAATCTGCATTACCTCTTTCAGTAGTGTTTCTAGATGAAACGTGGGTATTTGCAAGGGGATCTCCAAAACTATCATAGTAGGACCATAACCCGAAATCAGTCAAAAATCCTAATCACGCGTCTTCTGGGAAAAGGTATATAATTTTACATGCGGTCAATAAAGACGGGTTTGTGGAAAGTTGCAGTTTGATATTTCCTTGTTTGAAAATATTCAAGAAATTATTAAAAAATTTGAATGCAGTTCTATTTGTAAAATATTTTTCACTTTTTGCATTGTATATGTATGTAAATTAATATGAAGCGATCGAGTAATGTAAGTTCCTTTAATTACAAAAACTGAAATTCTACCAGCATATATTTTTATACTTATGTATATTTAATAAGGACTTTAGTTTAGTTGTTTACAGTATTTACTTAATAAACAAGTCCCCATAGCGTTTTTATTTTCACTTAATGTGTTCACCTATATTTATTTAAGTGAAATAATCATTTCTTCAATGAAACAAACACTGACGATTATACCAAAACTCGTCGAAAATGTTTTAGAACTTCTGCAATGCCATTAAACACTTGTTTGATAAAGTTCGAAATGTGTTTAATAAATCGCATGGCTCCTTTATTTTCCATTTTTTTCTAACCTGACGGTTGTTATGACGAACACCTTCAAACGTATAGTGTAATTCTTAATTCAGATAATTAATCCACGTTCTTGCTTTACTTGTTGAAATCGTACATGTAGGAAGGAAATGTCACTAGTGTATATATGTCGGTGTTAAATAAAGCACTAATCCGAAATCGAAAATGCTAGATTTTGCAGACTATACCAATCGAAGTGCAGCAAATTCATGGTAGGTCAGCTATACGTTATAGTTGTAGCAATTCCTCAAAGCGGCAAACCGTGAAGAAACGATGTAGGTGTAGAGTAACGGTAATACCAGATAATGACCAGTCGACAAGAATTAGCGTACGATCAAATCCAAACTAGAACTTTTATCTCAGTTATCTTACAATTTCAAATGTTATTTTAAAATCACTTACCCCGATATCCTTTGGTGAAATGAAATCCCAATTTTAAATAAACAAAACAAAAAAATATACGTTCCATGGCGAATTCTAGTATAACTTGTACTCCCAGGAAATCATTATCATTGAGAGTAAAATTTTATAACGGTAAAAGCTCAGTAGCCAAAATTTACTTTAAACCTAAATCTTATATAAACAAATTTTACTGTATGTAAACCAATTATAGACTAACGTTGTAAATAAAACCAATTTACAATTAGGTATTTATTAGGAAAAAAATAACCCAAGCACCGCTATTAACCGCTATACAGTATGCTGCATGCATAATATGGCATTTAGGTTTTAATGCATTCAACTGTCGCTAGATCTATTTCTTCTCTCATAATTGACGGAAAATTATTTGACGCTCAGAACTACACTTACTTCAGACCTTCTGGAAAAGTACGATAAGATTATATTTGTGTCTACATAGTTTTAAAAACGAAATACTGCGACAAAAGTCGTCAAGATAATATCGATATCGATAATATCGATAATATAGATAGTATCGATAATATAGATAGTATCGATAATATAGATAATATCAATAATATCGAAAATATTGATAATATCGATATTATCGATATTATCGATATTATCGATATTATCGATATTATCAATATTTTCGATATTATTGATAATATCGATAATGTCGATAATGTCGATAATGTCGATAATATCGATAATATCGATAATATTGATAATATCGATAATATCGATAATATCGATAATATCGATAATATCGATAACATCGATAATATCGATAATATCAGGCATCCTGAATTCTTCTCCAAAGATGATCGCGTGTTTCCATTGGTTGGGAATAAACCATTGATTTTAGATATCCCCAAACACAAAAATCGCAAGAAATCTAGAGACCTTGCTGGCCAAATAACCGGACCGTCTCTTCCGATACATTGCTCTCGGTAATTGTTACCTAAACAAGTACGAAGACTTCTGCTATAGTGAGCCGGACAACCATCATGTAAAAACCACAAGTTTCGCCAAATATTCAGATATCATCTAATAAATCCGGTAAAGTATTTTGTAGAAAGGCGAGATATTCTTCGCCGTTTAAACGATTACGCAATTCTACAGGTCCAAGAAATTATCACCAAGAACACCTATCCATACATTAATGCTAAACCTTTCCTGATGTTTACTTTCCCTTATCGCATGAGGGTTTTCACCAACATATTAAAAATTCCATCTTTTGTAAAAGCGGCTTCATCACAAAACAAAATATTAGAAAAAAAAGACTTGGTCTTGATTCTCTTTATTTTGCATCCAATTGGAAAAATCAACACGAGCAGGAAAATCGCCTGCTTGCAAGGCCTGAACTTTTTTGAAATGAAAAGGATACAAGCCTTCCTTATGTAGAATGTTCCACACAGAAGATTTTGACACATTGGAGTACATTTCTGCCAACCTTCTTACGCTTATTTCGGCATTGTACTCAATTTCTATTAAAATATCACCCTAATATTCTTCCATTACATCAGTATGTCTTCCCGTTTCATTATTTTTAGGAATTACCGATCCTGTTTCCCTAATTATTTGATGAAGAAGCGTAAATAATTTAGGAAGAGGATGTCTTCTACCTGGAAATTTATCTGCGTATCTACGTGCTGCTGCCCGAGCGTTGCAATCCATTTCGCCGTACACTAAATTCATATCGGCATATTCTTCATTACTAAACGAAACCATTCTAACAATATTCAACTTTTTGTATTTACGGTAATGTAACTAAACAATAAAAAATCTTTCACTTAAAACTTACTTGACACTTTAACCTCAACTAGTATGTGTAATACTAGTTATTTTGACGACCACGCAATTATTATGTTGCTTATTTTCCATAGCTATCTTTCATAATAGTAAATGAAATCCTTAGTTAACTTTATAAAAGTATGATTAACACATGAAAAGTTCAAATCGATTTATTTCGAAAACGGTGCATCGTAGCGACTTCAGAAAAGAGTATCATTCTTTTATGAAAAAATCGAAACTTTTTAAATTTTATGTTAAAATTGCACTTTGAAAAACAAAAAACTTATGAATAACAATGTCCAATGCCCGCCGAAACGAGTCGCTTGTGAGTACAACTAAAAAATCATATTCACGCCATACGATTGGGCATATTCCACTAAACAAATGCACAGAACGCTATCATTTAAAGGGAAACCATTTTGAAGATATTTGAATTAAACCGATGTTAGGGCGCCATCCTTCAAGAGCTCCAGCTCTCTTAGGAAGTATTTTTGTATTAAGGTAATTTACGTTAAATCGACATAAAATCAGCTCTAGACTCTGAAGGTTTTCTTTTGTGAAAAGAGTTTGTGGACACCCTATATATATATATATATATATATATATATATATATATATATATATATATATATACAGGTATGGAAAACATTGTTGCCGGTCTGATTTATAACAAGCTAGAAAGAAACCCAATAAGCATTATACGAGTGTGCGAGAGACGTAACTTTACCGATATTGCCACTTGTGCATATGTGCATGTAGGCACAAAATATGAACTACTTAAGTCTCCTTCAATCTAGCTTCAACATTTCTAACGAAATCAAAGCAATTAAAATGATGTTGAAAAGTCCGTGTTTTTGAAACTATTAAGTAAATACTTTACACTTAAACATTAAATGATACCTCAAACATCGAAGTTTGTTATAATTGCGAATTTATGACATGTTTCGATTACTATTCGTAAGAAGAACCAAGAAGAAACTTACGAGACCTACAAACAAGAACATTAACATTTACATTGATAATATAACTTAAGTTTAAGGTTTAACTTGAGCATTATAATTCTTATTGAAAAACCAACTATTTTTAAAAATGAAGGGAATACACTTTTTTCTCTACTTTATAAGATTTTCGAAAAGACCTTGCGTAAGGCAGTAACCCAATCTGTGCACGTTCATGCCTGTATGCATAAATTTGCTGGGATACGTATCCCCAAACAAAAAAAGCGTTCGGCGCGATATCAGGTGAGCGAGGAGGATATTTAATAGTACCTTTTCCATAAATAATTCGGTTAGGGAACGTAGTTTCCAAAAACTGTTGAACTCTTATTGCAGTATGAGCAGGACAGCCATCTTATTGATGGCAAATGTCATCAAAATTCATGTTAAGGCGTTGAACAGCTGGAACTATCTGGTTTCTCAACAGTTCTAAATATTTGTCCGCATTCAAGTTTCCGTTGATAAAAAATGGACCAATTATGGAATTGCCTAAAATTCCTGTCCACACATTAACTTTTTGGGGGTATTGTGTCCGGTAAGAAACACTGCAGCGACAGACGGATTGTGATGGACATGTAAGTTAAAACACTCGTCGGTAAATAAAATATTTTCAATAAATCTTTCGTTTTCATTAGCCCGATTCATCATATCTTCATAAAATTCCATACGCTTTTGATGATCTTTTGGAAAAATTTCTTGTGTAGTTTTCAACTTATAACAACGGCATTAATTCCTTTTCAAGATATTGCGAACTGTTTTTGGTTCAATATTCATTTTTTCAGCAATTTTTATACAATTGCACGAGTAATTAGTTTCTACTAAACTACACACTGCAATTTCTTGGAGTTCGCGCTTTTTGTTTACAACCAGGATGCTCACTATCATTACCATCAATGCTACTGAATTTTCTACAATCATTTAAACATCCACATCTTTCAAATTTACAAACAGTAGGCATAATCGTACTTTCCGATGGAATTGGCCTGTTTTCAAAGGAAAAAGCAAACCTGCCCATTATTTCTTGTGCAGTGCTCCCTGAATAATACCCCTTAATAATCTGTATTTTTTCTTCAGTGGAATACATGTGTATTGTGTCGGACTTGCAAAAACACTGATTTTCGATTCTCTTTGACAGTAGCAATTAAATATGTCATCAGCGCTTTTAGTTTGTTATGTATTCTATCTCACATAGCACGTGAACTGATTGTACTATCTTTGTTTTACTTATTATAAGTCGGACCCGCGATAATATTTTTTACCTGTATATACATATATATATATATATATATATATATATATATATATATATATATATTGCACTCCTTCAGCTAAAATCGTTAATTTCTGAGATATTCAATTCAATTCAAAAAATTTTTTTTTAAATTTCTATTATAACAAGTTAGCCGTGAACAAATAAAAGTGTCACAAATTACTATAAACAGTTGAAAAAGGATCGGTTATTAAGACAAAATTTTTATAAAATTAATCACGGCTAACTTGTTATAATACAAATTTAAAAAAAAAATCTCTTTCCGTTATTAAATTGAAAATATCTCAGAAATTAACGATTTTAGCTATAGGGAGTGCTTAATAAAAATGAAAGAACATAAGGTGTATTTTCACTTTTTAAAATAAAATACAGGGTGATTCATTTGAAAAAATCATGTGTTCGAGTTTTGGCTCGCTCTATATTCAATTGGTGCAATAATAATTAATAATATAATCGTAATACTGTACCAATGTGTAAAAGTTATGCCTGGAACAAATTATTGTTAGGTTGTTCTGTCTAGGGTATACAGGACGTTGAAATAAGTATGATTTTCGTGTACAATTGACCATAACTTTTGAAATACCCTGTATAACGTAATGAAACCTTATATTGTAAGTATGGGGGAGATGAGCTTAATCTAAATTTGAAATAATATATAGGGTGCCAAAAAGTATGTTTGGTTCACCCTGGTAATACGTAACACCCTGTAAATACGAAAATAATTTTATAATGCGCAGTTGCCCATAATTTTTGTAAATATTTTTTTTAATATCACCTGTAATAACAGATATATCGTACTTCGACGCACTAATGCCGCACCTTGTATATATATATTAGATTATTCAGTGGCTCAACGGTTAAGGTGTCAGACTAGTGAGCGAAAAGTACCAAGTTTTAATCGGAGAGTAGTGAAGTGCTTGGGAAAAAATCACAGTAAATGAACTCGACTCAAGTAGGAAATCAGTCCTCTCGGGACTAGGCCTGATGGCGGAGGCATAGCCCGCTTCTGAAACGTCGCGCTAGAAAAGCAAAAACTGTGGAAATAGGCCGATTAACTCAACCAATATGAGACCGCAGTTACAAAATACTTATAATACAGAATATTGGATTGCAATTAGCGATCCTAATAGGAATAGATTTATTTGGCAAAGTACATTGCATTGGTCATGTCAAAGTGTTAATATAACTATACAATTATTAATTCCAAATTTACTTCGAGGTGGTTTTTGCACAACGTAGAGCAAATGTTTAAAAATTTGTCAATCTATACATGTAACTAAGGCAATAGTATCGTCAATATAGTGTAACGAAACAAAATTTCCGTTACAATAAATATGTTTTCCAACCTAATAAAAAAAAAAACCCAGTCCTTACATATTTTCCGTACAACAATAATTCAGTTTTATTTGAACGCCCGGTAGGTATTTTTAATTTTTGAAATTAGTTAATTGAATAAATACATATAGTTTTATTAATTGAAATGTAACATGTGATTTATTTTAACTGATTGTCATTACAAGTATATAAATTTAGATTTTTAAACTTTAAGTATAATAATTTGCTATTTAACCTCAAAATATTCCTTGTTTAAGTTTCATTATCAATTTAAACGTGATATCTTGTATTGCAATTGACATAGATAAGGTATTAATATAAGAGAATATGCACTAACTTGCATATTCTCTGATAGTGATCGGAAATTTCCTTAAATTATATTACATATAATAATTACTCGCCGTTTTTGATACTTTGCCACCCCCTCAGTTACAGGTAAGTCTAATTATTACCGTACAATTAATAACACACCTGTGTTTATTATAATCATATTGCCACTATTAGTTTAGGTAAAATTACGTTTGCAAATATTCCGCGATAAGCAATTTTATCAACTATTGTTTATTATAAAAATTCAGAATATTAAGTAAATTTCCACCCGTTTACTTATCCGTATTTATTTAATTTCATTGTAGGTCATGGTTTAAAAGATTGATTTTATTAAACTCGTTTTTTCCTGAATTATCTTTTTGCAAACTTAAATATAATATCATCCTTACTGCCTAACTAATTATTGTACATAATTAAAATTCATTTGTGATCATTTACATATAACTATATAGTTGCCTAGTTAGTTTAATTTACAAATTTACTTTTGGACCTGAGTCGCTGATTTCTTTGTTATTGCCAGCGTTTCTTCCTTTAGTAATATGATTATACATTATCATTGGTTTGGAGAATTATCACCGTTTAACACATGATTCTTTAATTTTTTTATTATAAATTCTTAAACCGTGCGTGCAATTTATTTTTTTTTAATTAAAACTGATTTTTTTTCGTTTGTTTTATAAACCTTAGGTTCTAATCTTTTTAGCTGACCACATAAAAAGAAGAACTTAGTTTGTTTAAGAGTTTAATTTTCTGCTACCGTATCTATTTAGCTAGATATCTTTTTTTTGTTAGCCATTTCGTGAACCTTGGTTTATTTTTTTTATTAATAAACTACATTTATTTTTATTTCGTGAGTGATTTTGTTACGCTATGCGAAGTTTTTTATTCATACCGTCAGTTTGGGTGACTTGAACCCACTTTTGAACTTTATCATTGAATTATGGAAATACCAACACTTCTATTACATAACAAAAAATTGTTTTATACGCGAAATCGCTAATTAAAGGCAACCCAATAAAAATATGAACGAAAAAAATTGAATATACTAGGGTGACCATACGTACTTATTTTAGTAGGACAGTACTTTCTTTTCTGCCAGTGTCCTAAGGTCCTTAATAGAAGCATGAAGTACACTAAAATGTACTTACTTTTTCTTGAAGATGCAAATATCGCAAATAGGTATACCAAAATATTTATTTTTTATTTAAAAAGAATGCTTATCGGTGATTCACTGATCATGATGCAATAACGACGTTAAGAAGTTGTTGAGAATGTTCGCGTAGTTTGTTTCCCGAACGTTCCAGTCCGCCCTCGATTATCCTAGACGCACAGCCCAGAATGCTCCGCGACTGGAACGTGCGAGAATCGAAGCGAAGTTTAGCGAGCCGCATATAAATAGCGACAGCGCTCGGACTAAGACTAAACAAGTTCAATTCTACACGAGTTCTACCGTTCGACAGCAAGCGAACATATTATTTGTTAATTGTTTTTGTTGAATGCAGTCTGGTTTTCTGTGCTGGTTTCGCTTACTAAAAAGCAACGTCGTTTGATTTCAGCATATATGTAATACATATATGGATTTCAGTTACCTACTTGTGCATTATTTGCGTAAACATGGCACCGCCTCGAAGAAAGTGTCATTTTAATTTGGAGTTACAGAAAGAATATCCGCTTATGAAAATAAAAAATAAATTGAGTCCGCATATTGTGTACTGTAAAATTTGTAGAAGTGATGTTGATATTTCCAACAGTGGTCGCAGCAATATTAAGGTTCATCTAACCAAGAAAAAGCATACATTAGCTGCAAATACGAAGTCTAAAAGCGCTACACTAAACACTTTTTTCAAAAGTGAAAACTTCAGCTCTGAAAATATGTTAATTGCAGCCAAGGAAGGTACTTTCGCGTATCATACGATCAAGCATCAGCAGAGTTTTAGATCTTTGGATTGCACATCAAAGCTAATAGCGAACATGTTTGAGCCCAAATTTATGGCAGCTCGAACCAAAACTGAAGCCATTGTAAAAAATGTTTTTGCTAAAGAATCCCAGTTGCGATTGGAACTTGATCTACACAAAGCACATTTTGTTAGCATCATGATCGATTCGTCCAACCACAAAGAAATTAAAATAGTACCTTTGTTGGTGAGATACTTTAATTGTGAAAAAGGTATTCAAGTGAAATTACTTCAGTTGCAAGATTTACCTGGTGAAACATCAGAACAGTTAAATAGTTATGTGTTTAATACTTTGAAAACCCACAATTTAGTGGACAAGTGTATTGGATTAGCTGCTGATAATACCAATACAAATTTTGCGGAATGAAAAGAAAGGGAGTGAACAACCTATTTGCAAAATTGAATGCTTCTCGTGGCAAACCTCTGGTTGGCATTGGTTGTGTTACACATTTTGAACAATTGCGTACAAAATGCTACGGACGTCTTACCAATTGACGTTGAGGTTATTGTTGTTAAGTTATTTAAGCATTTCTATATTTATACAGTGAGAGTAAATCAACTTAAACAATTCTGCGACCTTGTTAATGTTGAATACAAAAAGATGTTATCATTCTCTAAAACAAGATTTTTAAGTCTGATGCCCGCAATTGAACGAATTCTACAAATGTACGAACCGTTGAAAGCATACTTTTTGTCTAATGAAAATTGTCCAATGATTTTGAAGCAATTTTTTGAGTGTCGCACCAGCGAAATTTGGATGTGGTTTGTACACAACATTGCTTCTATGTTTCACAAAGTGATATTAAAGGTAGAGGGTGACAAAATATGCGCAACAGAGGCCGCTCTAGAGTATTTCGATCTTCAAAATAAGCTTGAAAATCGTTTGAATGAATTATTTTGCCGCTTAAAGTAAGAGAATCCCTTTACAACTTGACAATTGGGAAGGTAGTTTAAACTATCGAGATGACTTCATCTCACAGGTTAGATTATTTTATTCAAATTGTGTGAGTTACTTGAAGAATTGGAGTACAAATTTAAATGAATTAAGGCTCTTTGAATGGATAAATTTGAGAAACCAAGTTTCATGGAATCAAATTTTGTGTTCATGTGCTGCTTTTAAAGACTACTTGGGTTCGAGACTGAATGAGGACGAACTCTTCGATGAAGTTAGTCTATTACAAGCTAAACTGTCAGAAGATAAAATTGCCGAGTGGAACTCGAAAAATATAGCTACCGAAGATCGATGGGTTGAAGTATTTAAATGGAATCAAGGGTCTGGATCAAGTGAAGATTTCAAAAATTGTGAGATTTTATGTCAGTTTATTTTTTGTCTTCCTGGAACAAGTGCGTCAATTGAGCGACTATTCTCTAATATTAATAACTATTGGAGTGCAGAAAAATCGCAAATGAAAATATCGACACTAGAAGCTGTGATGCAAGTGTACACAAACTTCGATGAGACTTGCAGTGAAATGTTCCAGTTTTTGAAGACCAGAAGGCAAATTTTGGAATCTATCCTAAGCTCTCAAAAATACGATTGGCACAAAGGTGACCCCACTGATGGCGTTGCAGGCACGTCAAAATAATTAATAACATTACACATTTCTGCCAGAGTATTTTATGTGTTTGTATTTTTTCTAATATAGGAATATAGGTACATATATTATGTATATGCATGTCATTAAAAATTATTTTATTTTTTATTCTCATTTTGATGCTTGGCTATGTCACTCTACATTTAGTTCTTTGATTTCTCCGTTTTTATCTATTCCTAATACAACTTTTTGTTACTTTTTATTTCGGTACTTATTTTTCTGAAAATAAATATGGTCACCCAAAATATACCCCTTAAAAAAAAGAAAAGTGTCTGTCCCAAGTCACCCATATATTTGGGTGACATGAGACACATATATAAAATGTACAAAATATTCAAGACAACTGTTAATAGAGGCGACTTGAGATAAAATTAACATTTTAAAAACGTGTAAGGAACATTTTCTGCAAAAAAAATTTAAATAGGTACGTTGCTGCATTGTGCAGACACGTAAAAATAATACATAGAAGTGTATGATTAACTTATAATTTTTTATTTTTAAAATACAAACATAAAAAACATTCAAAAACAGGAAACTTAAGATATATACCTAATGCCTAATTCTACAAACAAAAACAGTAAATTTTTTTTTGGTAGGTAGGTGCCGATACTACCACATAAATCAATTACAAAGCAAGAATTTTTTTAGTTGTTTTGGTGGGAATACCAATGTCCCTCTTCTTAATATTTCCGGTGGTTCCAAAGTGCCAATAAATTCATCAGCTTCTATATCACCTTCATCCATTGTATCAGGGTAGATAAAACCATTTGGTATTTTTTTACTGGCTCGTAAAAATCGGCAGCGGCATGGCTCTATAGAAATGACCTTTCCTATAAATCTGATCTTCCGCCCTTTCTCTGACTTTAATTCCACTACGATGAAATCATTAATTGCTATATTAGAAAATGATGTAGAATTCTCGGATGAATTGTCAGTCTGATCTGATGCAGTTGATGAATCAGAATCTGCATCAACTGGAAGGTCTTCATCAAAGGCTTCATCATTTAAGGTTGCTGATGCTTTACCAGTGCTAGGTCCTTCATTATAAATATCTTCATAAGCAATGCTTCGTCCAGGTGGAACATTTAACTTCTTCCTTTTAAGTGTTTTCGCTTCATTTTCACTTCCATATCGACTTTGCTCAAACATTTCCTTCAAAGAATTCGCTACATTATTTTGAATTTCGTCACATGCAACATCTTGTTTTGGCAATTTTTTCAAAACTGCTTCTCTATTACAAGGAATAATTCCAGTTGCTTTAAATCCCGACAATATATTTTCTCTATTTTTTAGTTCTATTTTCTCTAAAGTGCCTCGCAGTAATCTAGGGAACATTTCTTTTCGCAGTGGACCCTTATTTTTCTGTTTCCACACTTTTAGCAGTCTTCTCCATTTTTCTTTAATAGGCCTAAAACAGCACACATCTAACGGTTGTGTAAGATGTGTGCTGTTAGGAGGGAGCAATACAAATCTGATATTTTGATTTTTGCACCCCGTGATCACCTTCAGTGACACATGCGATGCTAAGTTGTCCCCTATAAACACTTTGGGCCCATCTAATTTTGCAAAATAGGGGATCACAACCGTAAAAAAACAATCTTCAAATAACGTTTGATCGAACCATCCAGAGCGACTACGATTGTAACGACATCCATCGGAGCCACCCTCTGTCCACGTGGCCCATAAATGGTCCGCTTTATACACCACGTATGGGGGTAACATATGCCCTGATCCTGTGACAGCAAACATTGTAGCACCTTCTGTAATTGATGCTTCTAATAAAATGAATAAAATGAACAAAGGTAGTGGTGTGATTAATTCACGATTAAAATTCAATTCAACTGAGTAATTCGGTATATAAGTATTATTAGATGTGAGAATAGGATACCTTGTACTGTTGTCTTCGCCTCCAGTTTCCAAATATTTCCACTGGAGCAGCTAATTTATCCGGCTCGTAGGACCAATGTAGCACCTTCTGTAATTGATGCTTCTAATAAAATGAATCGAAAGCTGGGTCCAAGCTGACCCAATACTAAAATACTCGAAGGACCACCCAAATGTTGGGAATAAGTTATAAATTAAACTATGAAGTAATTTATTTGATCAACAGCATTAAAAATTTAGTTTTATCAACAGCACTAACACTACATATCTAACAAACCAAATATTAATGGAGTCGGTATTTAAGTTGACATCTTAATTCTTACTGACGTTAAAAAAGAAGGGGTTGCAATATCTACATCTAAGCACCTAAGCACGCACTTGCGCAGGCATCTCGCGAAAGTAGTAGGAGATACCAAAATGAATTAAGCTTAGATCTACAACTGTAATTAAATTAAACAAAAAAAAATAAAAACAAAAATTAAAATAATAGCAATTCAACAAACATAACAGATGTAGATGTTTTTGTCGAATCTATTATCCTTTCAGCATGCTTGGTTGCTTTGCGTACGGCTACTTTGTATCTCCCAGGATCGTCCAAGAAATTCGTTTCGTCGTAGTTTATTATATGCCCTGGGACTACTCCTGCTACAGATACTGCTAAATTATCAAAATATTCGTTTAGTATTTTTACTGAAACAGCGGCCCTACCTTCTTTTGATATTTTCCGATAATCGAAGGGTTAGCCTATCACGATGACGTTCAATAAATCGATAATACCAAGAATCGCCAGGTACATTGTTTTCAAATATTTTGATAGACTTACCCTGTCGATCTAAATAGGTTTTTACAAGATTTTTAATATCAGCCCTTTCAAAGGGAATCCCAATCACTTGCTTGTAGTATTCCATTTACTAAAGCCTGTCCGTAGAACTGAACGGGTATCGGATTAACAAGGAGGATTGTCAATATATGGTTCTATTGTGCTTGAAACCGCCTTAATTTTGCTGTCTCGTACTTATTGTACGTGACAAAGAAAGATGGATATATTATGAATAATGCCTCTATTTCTGCCGAACAAAAGCGTTTGCAACTTTCACACATAATGACAAGGCAATAAGAATCAGATGCAGGTAGAATAGAAATTCAATAGGTATAATAAAATGCCAGTGGTTCTCAACACTGCTTTAACATTATATAATTTGTGAAGAAATGCAACTTTGTATAATAAAAATAATAATCGATTACTAATTACCTATAAGTAATTTCAATTGACACCTTT
This sequence comes from Vesta saturnalis, assembly GCA_036346205.1. Lineage (NCBI taxonomy): Eukaryota > Metazoa > Arthropoda > Insecta > Coleoptera > Lampyridae > Vesta > Vesta saturnalis. Next base: position 91,943 of record JARFJB010001859.1, on the reverse strand, counting down.
CACTTATACTTATAAACAATAACAAATACATTTTATTATAGTTAGTAAATATTAATTAAATTACAAAGATATACTTTTATAATTAAATGTAAAATTATAATTGTCATTCGGCTTCAGATTCATCACTTCCTGAGTCATCCATTATATTAATGGTTAGTTTATATAAACGCTTACTCAAAGAATAATGATAATATAGATATTGCAGTTGTTTTATTTATACCTATATGTACCTACTAAATGGTATAATAATCTATTATTAATTACTTATTGTTACAGTATTGCATATTTATTTGGATTCTTTTGTAATTGAGTACACTAAAACGTCATTACCATACTTAGGTATACAATGAACTTTCTAAATGTAAATTGAAATACCTATACTTAATCGAATATTCATTATTATGAATGGCTTTTATAAATGTTTATTATAAAACTTGCATTCTTCCATAAATTTTAAATGTAATGTTAAAGCAGTGTTGAGAACCACTGGCATTTTATTATACCTATTGAATTTCTATTCTACCTGCATCTGATTCTTATTGCCTTGTCATTATGTGTGAAAGTTGCAAACGCTTTTGTTCGGCAGAAATAGAGGCATTATTCATAATATATCCATCTTTCTTTGTCACGTACAATAAGTACGAGACAGCAAAGCATTAAGGCGGTTTCAAGCACAATAGAACCATATATTGACAATCCTCCTTGTTAATCCGATACCCGTTCAGTTCTACCGAAGCTACTATGAATTGTTCTTCTACAGCGTTGAGGACTGTTTGACCTCCGGTTCAGCAACATGTAAATTATTTAATTTCCTTGAATGGTCGACCTTGAAATTTAATATTTTCTGATACGTCCTCAAAGTCAAATTTGAATTTTTATACTCCTGAATAGCTTGTTGCAAGTCCTCCTTCGAAAAATCGTTATATTTTCGTTTACCTAACGTGCGTTTATATTTATTCGGCATTGTCTCAAGTCGCCCGCAATATGTCGCCAACACATAAAAAACAATCCCACAAAGTTATTAAATTTTGTTTATTATTTGTTAGGTTGGTTTTGTCATCAGAAAGTATCAAAAACCATTTAAAAAAATAATACACAAATTTTCAATTCACGCACTCACTTTTACAAATAGAAGTATCACGGCATGTAAACAACCCTGTTTTTTTTAACCGGCTTCTGTAATTATTTTCGGAGGTGTTATGAAACAAAACTAACAACACATTGTGAGGTTACAATCTGTAAAGTGTTACAGACTCCTGTGAATTTTTTCCGCACTTCTATCACTTACCACTTACCGCTATGTGGCAGCAGCGTATAATTTAAAAATAGGCACGTTTGTCTCAAGTCACACCACTGTCTCAAGTCACCCAAACTGACGGTAACCGTTTAATTATAAGATTGTCTTATATCAACGGTTGATCAATTATTTTTCATTTTTTTATTAATCAATAAAATTTTCTTCCCTCCGTTTTGCAATAGCGAGTTGATTATTTATTTTAACTATTTAAATCTCAACTCAGAAGATTTTTCGCGGGCCGTATGCCGCTTAATATCTGATTACAGAAGCACCGAGCCGACTACCGCCAAAGGCCTCTGGATACCGACATCTCCACTGAAATCCCTCGGACCAATGACGCTTTTGCCGTTATCTCCAGGAGGAATCCCGGCCTCCAAGGGAGATACCACCGCTTACCTGGATTGGGGCCCGAGGATCATTATTATTTTAGTTATTTTGTATTTTCTTTTTCCTGAATAAACCTGTATCTAATTTTACTAAATCTTATTTTTAAGTAGGGGACGCAAGGACCATCCTTGAGCTATCATATCCGTCCATAGCAACGTAAAAGCGTTACAATGCTATACAAACGAACTAAGAAACAACACAATATCATTTAAAAACAACACAAAAAGAATGGGTCCTTGCGAAACCTCACACTTAGTCTTGCAGCCATGACTCAAAATAATAATAATTAAGTAAATTGTGGATAGTACGCATAAATCTGCAATTACAGTGAAATCACAACTGTCAAACAGAAACATAATTTCCATGGCACCTAAGATTTAAATTGAAATATTAGGTTTTATTATTAATTTAATGCCTGGTAAACTTAAACATAACTTCGTTACTTTCATTAAATGTTTATGCTATTATAAACATTTTTTTCGTCCAGTGATGGTTTATTGTTACAATTATTAAAAAATGTAATTTTCATGGCTGTTCATACCGAGTGTTCTTTTGTGACAGTTACCTTGGTAAGTTTTCGAACTTTAATTGGTCGTAACTTCGTTATTATTAAATATATTTTTATCAAATTTTGATCACAGCTATCAGGAGGCACTTTGAATCCAGTGGCGTAGTAATCTTTTTAATAAAAATATCGCTAAGACAAATTCTCGATTTTGGACTACGAAAAAGTGTCGTATTATACCCTGAAAATTGAAATTAACATTTTAAGTTATGTCGCAGAGTATATTTTTTATTGCATGATATTAATCAAAATTTGTTTGGCGTTAGTTACGCCCAAACGACGACAGGTAAAATTGAGAAGGTGGTAGTACTGAAAGCGGCTTCCGCCGCTGTTGTGACCCCACTTACCCAACCGCCCTAGGAATTGACTCCGTATTATTCGCCCTTATCGGAGGCCTCAATATGAAAAAGGCCCTACCTGTCATCCGCAAGGTGCCAGCGGCGCTCGCTCAGGCGATAACTGCGATGGACCTGTAAAGAGTGATCCTCACGTGTGATTCAGAGGTGGTTTCCCTTTTCAGGTAATCATTCAAAGCTCCGACACGAAGACTGGTGCCCCACTATAAGTATATAGTATCGACTCTTACCTAATTATTCATGTTCTGTTAACACCGACCAATTATTCACACAACTAGCACTTGTTTCCCCTCATTTCAGATACACGGGTCATCAGCAGCATCAACCGGGCGACAACAGGACAGTCCAAAAAACCACAACTCCACCAACAACAACCACCCACACAAGACTTTTGGATACCCACAACTCTGAACATCAATGATGTCATCTGGCATACCATCAACATCACGCAACCCAACAACCATGCATTCCACGCGCTGAAGAGGACAAAGACTCCTAAGCAACGTACCACCAACTATGCTTTGTATATTTTATTTAGTAATAAGTGTACTATGTATCTATAATCTATAGGTATTGTTAAACATCAAAAATTTTAATAAACTTTGTTGAATTGAGTTTGATCGAAATAGTTTAAAAACTGATTAGAAAATAAAGTTATGAAATGCTTATTCACATGATCAATTAGGTTTGCTAAATAAGAATAAAAATAAAGAAGTTTAAAATTTTTAGTTAACAACAAATAAATTTACAAAATTGTTTACATTACATATTAGACGTTCTGCCAATGCTATAATACTTTTCTAATTCTTAATTCTTTAACATTTTTGTTAACTAGCTATTTAATAAAACTAACAAATTTGTTTTAACAAAATGTATCTTGATTACCTAGAACGGCTCATATACACCAATTTCTGTAAATTAGGCGGTAGTTCACGATAAATTCCCGGTGAAACATGATCTACAAATTTTAATTGTAATGGGATTTATTGAATAATTGTACTTAAACTTACCATTGCATCTGTATACAAGATCAGACCATATAACCATCTTTTGTGAAAAACAAAATACCCCAAGTCTTCCACCTTGTATGGTTTTATCAAATATGTTATGCGAATCCGCTACCATTTCTTTACCAGCAAATATTCTTAATCTAATTAAACCAATGTGTGGCCTATGGAGTAAAATCCAACGATATGATGTACGTTCCTTCCAACCAGCGTTTTTGGGATCCTTCCAAAGTAATGTTACTTGATTTTCTGTATCACCAGTATGCCATAAAGCATTTCTTAATAATTGCCCGGGTCCAGTAGCAGAATTTACAACTTTAAGTTGGATACCTGGTTCAGCAACTGCTCGGAAAGGTGTAGGACGCCAGTAGGTTTGAGCATGTTTCTTCCACATAACGGTATAAAAGCGTTTACTACTTTGGTATCTGCAAAATATTTAGATGTTGTACTTTGATAATCGTGACTTTGTCAAGATATACCCAAACACAAATCCTACATAATCGTCATCACGATTTGTATCAATATAAAATGTACCTTCAAAGTCAACACCTCCAAAACTATGGTGTCCAATAGCTAAACCAGGGTCGCTATTTAAAGTTTGTACAATTTCGGCACCTTTATTAAATATTACCCAATTAGGATCAATTTGGGAGTCTCCTACGGGATCTAAAGCTACTGTTTGGAATTTGCTGAAATCAGTTGAATGTATTAATGAATTATTTGGGCAATTATCAAACTGATCATCTACTGAATCACCATCGTTATTATTTTCACAAATATCACCAACTCCATTTACTGAAATAACAAAATTTTAGTGGAATTATTAAAAAGCTAAGAAATCATACAGTTTAAGTCTTCCTGTCCCGGATTTGGTATAAGGGGGCAGTTATCTTTATCATTCGGTATTCCATCACCGTCAATATCAGGATCACAAGCGTCACCTTTACCATCTTTATCAGTATCCAGTTGATCCGGATTGGCTGTTATAGGGCAATTATCTACGTCATCATTGATACCATCCCTTAAACATTATAGTAAGGTTTATTATAACCATATTCAAATGACTAACATACGCGTCTTTATCCTTATCGATATCACACACATCACCTACTAAATCGCTATCAATATCAGATTGGTCTCTGTTATGTCGGAATGGACAATTATCGCATGCATCACCTACCCCGTCACCATCAACATCTTTTTGATCACTATTTGCGTCTTTAGGACAATTATCTACACTGTTGATAATTCCATCACCATCAATGTCATCATCGCATGCATCACCGATTCCATCTCTATCTATATCAGATTGATCGTAGTTTTGTATAGTTGGACAATTATCGCACGCATCTCCAATTCTATCAGGTCCACCTATATCTGTATCAGCTTGATCACTATTTGGCGTATGAGGGCAATTATCCTAAGGTTCAAATGTAAAGCACAAACTCATATGTAAGATTTAACTTACTTTATGGTTTAGAACACCGTCATTATCAGCATCATTATCACAAGCGTCTCCTATACCATCACCATCTGCATCTTCTTGACCAGAATTAGGTTTACCGGGGCAATTATCCTATAAGCTTTATTGTACTGTATAATGCTATGTTAAATATTTCCTTACTTTTTTACATCTAATATCATTACAGTCTAGATTGATATCAGGCCAACCATCTAAATCTCGATCTGGCCCACAAATAATTCCATTTCCAGCAAAACCTATTTTACATTTGCAGCCAAATTTTCCTAAGCCGATGTAATAGCAATCAGCATTAATATTACACAACGTCCCATCAAAACAAAAAACTCCATTTAATTGACATCCAACAGTTTGATTGCCTATATAACCTCGAATACAGGGGCCACATTTGTATGATCCCTTGATAAAAATCGTTCCAGTTTTATTAATTTTTTATTTTGATAACGTACCAATGTATTTTCACATATCGACTGTGGGACGCAGTTATTGATACCTAAAATGCATTCATCTATATCGTAGCATTGTTGTTTCCTTAAACGTGCGTCTTCTAAACCATTTCCAATAATAGATTCACCACTATAACCGGGAGGACATTCACCACAACTGTATCCAGGAATAAGATTTGTGCATTCTACTTCTGGAAAACATGGTTGTTCTAGTTCACACTGAAAACTTAAATGTAATTGAGTTGTTATATATCTTAATCATTCTCACCTCGTTTATATCGTAACAGTGAGACCCATTACCTGTGAATCCTAAAGGACAAGCTCCACATTGATAATATGGAGGTGATTGTCTCACAAAACACTGCACCCCTATAACAAATTTTTTTTGTAATTTAGTCATTTAATCATATTTGTCAAAAGTGGTTTGTTTCAACACAAGTGTTAAAACGATGTTTCATTTTACGACTAGTGATAAATCGAGATTTCAATTAATGATTAATCATTTTTGTTTAGAAATTACATAATTGTTGCAAAATTGCTTGTTGCTTACGCATAATGTGCTTAACCGCTCGCTACACTCGTGGTCAAACCCTCACATCTACTGCAAAATACACGCTTATTTTGCAATTTGACATATAAAGAGCTATTTATGCACCTATTTGCTATAAATGGTACTAACCAGGGTAACAAGGATTTCGTTCACATCCATTTATTTGTACACAATTTTTCCCATCACCCTGGTATCCCATTGGACAAGATCCACATCGATATCCAACTTCGGTATCTTCACATTGCACACCTTCAAAACATGGCCTATCTCTACAAGTTATAAATTTTACACATTCATAACCATTTCCCCTATATCCATAAGGACACCGACCACAAATTGGTCCATCATCAGTATCTATACACTCAACATGTGGGAAACACGTTGGAGGACTATTAGCACACGTTTTCTTTTCAAAGTTCACCATAGAACAACATTTACAATTTTGTATGTATTCTTGTAATTTAATGATTGAATAGTGTTGATTTCGTACTTGAATACTTAATGTATTTACAGCTTTTAATAGATCGTTAAGAACATCCACCATAGTGCCTGTAATCCAAAAAATATGGACCTTACGTTTTATTTTTTATACTATAGTAAATTTACTCTCTTTAGTATACTGATCTGGCAATGGTCGGCGATTTCCATCTTCAGCCTGAACTTCATCCGAATCATCAGTTTCAACTACTAAAGGAATTGGTATTGAAACTTGGACGCTTGCACAAGTTTCTCGGCTTAAAATGTGTCCTAGATTATCACCTTCGTCAAGTGCCAGATTATAGTTTTCAGTTCGATACTAAAAATTGGTAATATGGTAATAATAGCATTGTAATCTTACACTTTTTGGTTTTGTGTTACTCGTTAACGTGTATAGAATTTCGTGAATATACAGTTTAGTGTAAACGAATTTATGAACACTTATTTGTGTGCAACCCGCTAGCTACACTTACAGTTCAAGATATGCATTTTTAATTGTGGTGTATTACATTGAAAACTTACAACAAGAGCTTATACACTGTAAGAACTCACTACATTTGCTCAGTATCAAAATGTGTTACTATTTTAACGTTTAACGAGTAACACAGAATTTTTCTCACGTAAATGCATGCTTATAACGAAACACACCGCACATCTTCCGGCACTAATGGTTTACTCAAGAATCAAACATATTTACAGCAGCAATTCATAAAGTAACATTTCAACAAAATTAAATATATGCAAAAGCAACTTACAACTTCCAATTTGGAGTTCTTCGTTTTTTTATATATTTCCCTAATAGAAGTTGGAGTTGGAAATTTTCCTTGAAACACACAGTTCATGTAAAAATCTATATGAGCGCTTGGTTGACTTTGGTGAACTGCAAGTACAATAGAACCAACAAATTCTTTATCTAGTCTATGAATTCTATGATGCTGAACGTGTCGTTTTACTTCGTCTTCTATAAGTTCCAGACGAACTGAAATGGCAGAATGTAGTATTATATCAATTAAAAATTTGTAATTATATTCTAAATGTAGAAATTTTTGACGTGATTGATACATTGAATGTAAAATATTCTTAACCACAACTTCTGATTATTCAAATGATGTTTGTGGTTATTCATAGTAATAATAAAAATAATGCAAAGTATATTTTATAAAATCAGTAACACCTGCAAAGTTTTATTTCGAGGGAGGTTGAAACTTGAGCACTGGAATTAATCTCTATGTTCAATATTGTGGAGGACCAAGCTAAAATACGAATAATATACAGCTGCATATTATTCATTACATTACCTTACAATACAATTATCAATAATTTAAAATCATACACAATAAAATTAAACACAATGGTTATAGATATTAGACGTAAGAGATGCGTTAACAGAGAGCATGCTGTTATGAAGTTACGAGAACTTGGTCCATTTCGGTAGGGCCTACGGGTTCTTACAGGGTCTTTCTTGCGTACGACCGCCCATACAAGGTAGAATAAATTATACATCTACCATGTCCAAGAAGAAGAAAATAAACATTTGTACGTGTATAATTCTATCTCTTTATTTTTACTTATTTTCCTCCTCTCCTGCTTCACCATTCTCTTTCGGTTCTTCTTCTTCTCTCGGTACTTCTTCCTCTCTCAATTCTTCCATATTTTCTATCTAATTCATCATCCTTTTTAGAGTCGTCAGTATTTTTGACCAGTTTTCCACGTTTTCGAGGGCGAAGTCTCGATTGGCCGTATTTTAGAACTTTGTTTTTAAAAAAATTATCCCTATCGGCAATTGCAAACGAGGCGTCTGCATTTTTTACAACCAAATAAAATAAATGCAGTATCAAAATATGGAAGGACTTTGTAATACTTATTTTTAATTTTTTTAAATAAATCCTAGAACTTCTAAATTATAAAAATAAAAATTATAAGTAGGTATATTTTTTTGTATAAAGCATTGTCCAAACCGGTGCAATAAACTGCGCAAAATGTTTGCGAACGTTGCGGAACAAAAATGCACTCTGTTACGTAACGTTTGCGATAATTTAGCGCAGTTTGTTGCACCGGGTTCGATGCAGCTTATTAGGCTTACTACACTTACGTTTAGTTTATATGCTGCCAATTTCCATTTGGACCCGGTGCCAATAATGCACTTCCAATGCTCGATAATACAATCGTTGTAAGCCTCATCGGTACCCAATTTCTCGTCAAATGCCTGTAGATCAATAATGGAGTCGATTGGAAAAATTGTCGTTCCACGATCTAGAGAATTTTGGGCGTCTGGGTTGTGCAGTGCAACGACGCCGGCATTATGGTTTGAAAGCATTTTTTCGAGCACTGCTGCTACCTGCTGTTACATGGTAGTAACGTTTGCATTTAGGTCACATAAAACCTTAAACATTGTTGTCAAGTCCGAGTTGTTTATAAACGTCACGTCAGCAGATAGAAGTGAAGCTTTACTTAACAGGTTTTCCTGTTAGGGTAGTGGCTGCCATTTCAGTAGATTCTATGGCCTGGCGAGTGTCTAAAACATCTTGTGCACCTGAGGGAACTTTGTCTGGTGTTTCGGTGGCAGGCTCAAAAAATGTTAAGTATGACGACGCCGTCGTACTGTTCACTTCGGCTCGCTTCGAGGATCTTATGTCGTCTGCGTCATCTGTATTTAAATCGGCGTACAAATCTGCAGCCTTTACTGCGTCGTTATACATTAGCTCGACTGCTTTAACCACACCCTTCAACTTTCACCAGTTTTTTGTGTCTGGTTCACTCGATGCATCCGCTTATTTTCTTCTGCACCCATTTTTAGTTTTTGGCCTACTGGCCAAAAACGACGATGCTATCCTTTTCCCAGTTATGTGGTATGGGCTCGACCTCGTCTAATTCAACCAAATGAACTATTTTAAACACGTCCATTTGCGTTTGCGTTTGTGTTATAATCTGTGTTATAGGTATAAACTGTACTTTTTCACAGCGTAACGTGTGTGCCGCGTGGTCCAGCTAATAATAAACACTATCGAAATTCTAAATTGGAAGTTGGTCGTAATAGGTGTGTATATTTATACCTCTTCTGTACAGTTAACATAGAATAGGTATAAATAAGCACATCTAATACAACTAAGTTAAATTTAGTATGAACATTTATACCTATTCTGTACAGTTGATATATTACAAGTATAAATAAGCATACCTAATACGACCAAGCAAAATTAAATATGAACATGTATACCTCTTTCGTACTATTAAAATATGATCGGTATAAATGAACATACCTAATGCGACTAAGGTGAATTAAATATGAACATTTACACCAAATTTGTACAAATAAAGTCTTAATATAGGTTTAAATTAGCACACCTAATACGATCAACGCCAAACTTCAAGTATAGGTTATGTTATAGGGCGATGCTGCATATAATATGAGTACACCGAATATTTCAGGGTTGCGAGATTGTATCTGAGAAAAAAAACAGGTGTTATATTTAATAGATGCAGTTTTTTGGCTATCCGCTTACCACCACCCAGTACAGTATATTTAGGTACTATGGTCTAAGCAGCACTAAGAAGAAATCTGCTTTCCAAACCGACAATTTAAGGCTTGATTTTTAATATTGAAATATATCAATAAATTGTTGTTCTGACACGTTTTGAGTGCGGAATTCGCACATACCAGAAAATTTGGAGTTTAAAAATGTAGATACGTAATCTTGCGTGATATCAATACGGGTGTCCGGAAACACTTCTGTTTAGGACCTGTGCAATAAAAATGTGTGTAGATATTGATTTGATAGATTGACATTTTCTATTATTTAAAGATATTTCATAGGGACCTATAAGTATAAGTACCTAGGTACCTTACGCTTTTTAAATTTTAAATTTGTAGGAGAAGTTGACAAAGGTAATAGCTGCATAGTACCTATCTATGCTTTAATGCAACACCCTGTATATATGAACAAAATTAATACACCAGTAAGTTCATTAAAGGTATAGTGTTGTATACCATTATCATAAACGGTTTTCTGGTATACCTATACAATTGCTACAATTTGGTGTTAGTATTTCAACCAATTCGGATGATATACAGAATTGATATAATTTATTATATCAAATAAATCCTGAGGTATAGAAGGATAATAATTAAATGTATTAAATGTGACCTCGAGTATGGAATAGGTAAATTTATTTAACGCAATATTATCTTCAGGCTGCCCAGTGTAAAAGAAGTTGGTGTTGCCGACGACGACACCTTTTTTTTTTAATAATAGGAATCCATCTTGGAAATAATTATGTTAATTTTTTTTAAATATTTTTGCTGCAGTTGTGAATTTTTAAAATGTCAATTGTGTAAAAATGTATTTTTCCAAATTTATAAGATTTTTTGTTTGTTTTTAATACTAAACAAAATTTTTTTTCAAAAAGTACCCTCAAAAAGTTAAAAAAAAATATTTTGAAATCGAACTATTTTTGAAGGCGCTTTAATTCTAATGGTGTATTTTGTCCAACTTTATCAGTAAAGTTGCAACTGTTTGTCATTTTAGTTCCAAATTATCGAAACTTTTGTCCTATATTTTTTGTACAGATATGTTTCCATATTGGAATATAATTTATCACCATCAACTAATTGTAGTATTTATTATCTACACGATTGGTATAAACAAAGTATAGACAATTTCGATTATCTTTTTTTTATATACAACTTTACACTGAAATTGGAGAAACCGTTATATTAGATCATTTTCCACACATAACATGGCGTCAAGGTAGGTATAAATAATTATATATAAAGTCGAACAAGTATATTTTAAAAGGATATTTTAAGTAATATTTGCCGTACCTAAAATACCGTCGTGATAATTATGTCAATTTCTACCTAAGGCCACTTGCTGGTCGGACATCTGACGTCGGGCCGACCAGGATTTGTGTAACCATTTTGGTATAAAGTGTTGTCGGCACGACGTCGGGCGGATGTCGGCTACCGACTTCTGGTCATACTACCGACGTCGGCCCGATGTCGCCCCAACCAAGCTGTGCTGCTTGGGTGGAGTCTAAAGAAGGCGTAGGAAGATAGAATCCAGCTGAAAGGGCACAAGGGACACCGTGGCATAACATAATCAGAACTCACCCACTCATTCACTCACTCGCTTGCTCACTCACTCACTCACTCACCCACCCACCCACCCACCCACCCCGCTTCAAGGTCTTTGTAGGATTTCAAGGTTACGTTATCAACCTTCTCGTTTGTCAAAGTCACACACAATTGGGGGTATGTAGGAGGATGCACCAAGAAATCACGGTGGATTCTAAAGCAAATTTTGATTCTTTTCAAGGTCACGCCTCCCATAAATTCTAGGAAGTTCATTGAAGTCTGTCTCAAGTCCTGAGGTGTCATACAGATTGTTGTCTATGCTAAACATGTTTCAAGGTCATCAAGCAATTCTTGGAAGTGATTTAATTCAGCTTTTCTATAATATAAAAACTTCTATCTGTACCTTGACCTATTTTCAGATTTCTAAGAATTCCAAAAGTTGAACTCAATTTAGACACCACTTAAGCATAAACAACAACCATCCCATGAGTTGATTTTTAAGAACATGATATCCCTCGAGCCAATAACTTTAACTCCCTCAGATCAATAAACTTTACCCCTGCACGGTCTGGTTCAATTTGTTTTCTGGGGGGCAAACGACTATCTGCATTTGGGGAACGGTTCTCTGTCTTAGTGAAACTACCTCCTGTTGATGGTTAGGTAGTAAGACACTGTAAGCATACTATTTAGCCAATACAGGAACCTCGATATTCGTTTAGCATAGATAACCATCTTGTTTCCACGAACTGATTCTCTTGTTAGAATTGAGCAATATGAACGCTTATTTACTATTCTCAAAACTACCTTCATGTTTCCACAAACTGCTTCTATCTTTAGATTTCTAATCATACCCCATACACACGACGTGGTTGGAAAACACATCGCAAACCTCGAAATAACGTCATGAAACGCCGAAAAACACAAAAAAACGTTGTAAAACGTCGCAAACACCAAAACATAGATACATGGATATGTAGATACACACAGAACCAATAAAAGCACCGTTTAACCTTAGGAATTCTAAGAATACCCTTGCAGACTATCTTCATTTCCAATAATTGTAATAACTTCTAGGAATCGACGAATTTTGACTTTGAAGCGGGGAGCGCGTACGTGCACGGCGGATTAACTAATCTTCAATTCGTATACTGTGGATCAGGATCGGTTCTATATCCTAAACTTAATCACCCACATGTAGGATCCAGTGTCCAATCAGAAGACCGAAATCGTCAGGAAACGTCTATCTGTATTTGGGAAACGGGCCCAGTTCTTCGGGGAAACGGGCCAGCTCCTGGTTAGGACACTAGTATTATGAATACACATACTCTTTTATTATTATAAACAATTTAACCAATACAGGAACCACTTAACCTACCTTTTAGCATGGACAACATCATTCTTCAACAACAACCCATTTCCATGAACCGTTTAGAATTGGTCCTGTAGATTGATTTAATAGTTGACTCGACTAAATTGCTGGGTGACCTTGAAAAATTTCGATCGGATAAGGTCGGATAAGATCGGGTAAGATCGGAATAACCTGTAGGCTAACACATATGGTCTTGACAATCAAATTGCTTGGAGACCTCGAAAATTTTCAACCACACAACTCAACCTTGACCTACTTGTTAGCATAAACAACATGTCCTCCTTCATATGCCTACGGGTGGAATTGCAAAATGCCGATCACGAAATTTCGATTTGACACGTTTCGCTCTCCTTGAATGGGATGTGACCTTGACCTTGACAAATTCTCGCGTGCATACAGAACGCCAAAGAAACGTCAAAAAACATTAGGAAACGTCAGGCAAACATAAAAAAACGTTAAGGAAATGTTAAAAAGGTCAAAAAACCTCAAAGAAACGTCAAAAAACGCCAAAGAAACGTCAAAAAACCATCAAGCAAACGTCAAAAAACGTGAGGGAACGTCAAAACATAGATACACACAGAGCCAATAAAAGAATCGTTTAACCTTGACCTACGTTTCCTGACGTTTTCGGTCTTCTGATTGGACACTGGATCCTACATGTGGGTGATTAAGTTTAAGATATAGAACCGATCCTGATCCACTGTATACGAATTGAAGGTTAGTTAATCCGCTGTGCACATACGCGCTCCCAGTTTCAAGGTCATAATGCGTCGATTCCTGGAAGTTATTACAATTATTGGAAATCAAGATAGCCTGCAAGGGTATTCTTAGAATTCCTAAGGTTAAACGGTGCTTTTATTGGTTCTGTGTGTATCTACATATCCATGTATCTATGTTTTGGTGTTTGCGCGTTTTACAACGTTTTTTTATGTTTTTTCGGCGTTTCACGACGTTCTTTCTAGGTTTTCGATGTGTTTTCCAGCCATGTCGTGCGTATGGGGTGTGTGATCTAAAGATAGAAACAGTTTGTGGAAACATGAAGGTTGTTTTGGGAATAGTAAATAAGCGTTCCTATTGCTCAATTCTAACAAGAGAATCAGTTCGTGGAAACAAGAGGGTTGTCTATGCTAAACATATATCGAGGTTCCTGTATTCGCTAAATAGTATGCTTACAGTATATTACTATCCTAACCACTAGCACGAGCTAAGACAGATAATCGTTCCCCAAATACAGATAGTCGTTTCCTAACACAGCTAACCCAGTAGTCGTTTCCCCTCACAGAAAACAAATGGAACCAGGCCGTGCAGGGGTAGAGTTTATTGATCTGAGGGGGTTAAAGTTTATTGATGTACAATCAGGACAATCAGGACCTTGAGGAATATACGTATGCAATGTGCGAAAATTAATACCAATACGTTTTGGGTGTTGACCTATTTAACAATCTATTTTTAGATTTCTAGGAATTATGACCCCGACTCGGCCAGAATAAACTTTTTAATCGGAGAAGGTTGGGTAAGATCGGGACACCTCTGCAGGTTAACACATGACCTTGACCTAGTCAATAATTGCTTGATTGAAAGCCACGTGGCGTCATTGATTAGGAATGCTGCTAAATCTGATTTCCCGACATATGGTCTCAACCAGTTTGGTGACCTAACCTTGAAAAGTAGAATCCCCCGCACCTTGAAAAGTCTATTTGAATACCCCATACAGCTGATGTCCATGAATTATGAGCTGACCAGAATTGCTTGAACATCGCCTTTGTTCTTGAAAATTGGTTTCTCAGAGGTGTGACCTTGTAGGAAAAGTATACGTGACCTAATGCACTTGCGGGTTTTCCTTAATACTATACGGGAGCTTGAAGAATATATACAGGCAATGTGTGTACGCAATGGCCTTGAAACCGAGAAAGTGGATCCTATAGTGTACGTGAGCTTGAAGAGTATCCTCCTATATACCTTTACCGGCCATGAATTGAGATACCCCTACGGGTTGATTTCTAGGACTTGTGACCTTCAAAATTGATACCAATACATTTTAACCATTGACAATCTATTTGATAGCCCTACAAGTGATTTCTAGGAATTATGACCCTGACTCAGCCAAGAATCACTTGAACAATTGATCGCCTTTGTCCTTTTCTCAGAGGTGTGACCTTGAAATGGTGGGGGAGAGGTTACCTGTGTTGGGTAACATATCCCTGTTCTGGGAAACGGCTCCCCTGTTTTGGGAAACGGATATCTGTCTTTGGGAACTGGATCCGGTTCTTAGGAAAACTACCTCATCCTGGTGGTTTAGGACAGTAGTATTATGGATCCACATACTGTAAGCATAATCTTTTTATTACAATTTTTCCAATACAAGAACTTTGACTCACGTTTTAGCAGAGACAACAACAACCTGTACGATACCCCGACCTCGAGAATTAACGTCTTGGCTCAGACAAGAATTGCTTGGGTGACCCTGAAAGGTAGAATCCCCCACGCCGTGAAAAGTCCGCTCAACACCCCTGAGAATTGATTTATAAGAATGAACACCTTAGCTCAGCCAAGAATTGCTGTGTGACCTTGAGGAATATACGTAGGCAACGTGTATGATGGCGTTTTGCAAAACAACTTTGACCTTGAAGCGTTGGTTGAACAATTGATCGCGTTTGTTCTTGAAAATTGATTTCTCAGAATTGAGCTTGAAATGGTGGGGGTATCTAGATAACAATCCATTTTAGGAATTATGACTAACTCGGCCAGAACAATGGACCGCCTTTGTTCTTTTCTCAGAGGTGTGACCTTGAAATGGGGGAAACGGCTCCCCTGGTTTGGAAAACGGCTATCGTGCTTTAGGAAACGTCTATCCGCATTTGGGGAACGGAACCACTTGAGGTCAGTGCACTTTGCTGGGGGCGTGAACTTACAACGTAAACTTCCAAGAATTGCTTGATGACCTTGAAACATGTTAAGCATCAACAATCTGTATGACAACCCTTGAGAATTGTAATAACACCTCAGGGCTTGAGACAGACGTCAATGAACTTCCTAGAATTGATGGGGGGCGTGACCTTGAAAAGAATCAAAATTTGATTTAGAATCGACCTTGATTTCTTGGTGCATCCTCCTAAATACCCTCAATTGTGTGTGACTGACAAACGAGAAGGTTGATCACGTAACCTTGAAATCTTACGAAGACCTTTAAGCGGGGTGTGCGTACGTTAAGAATATTGACAAAGAGAGTGACCATTTCCTACCACGTGACCTTGAAGCGGATAATCTGTACGGTAGCATCAATGACCTTGAAAACCAATCTAGTAACTTCTAGTGCCGTTTTCAAATCTAGTTACTTCAATGGCTTTGAGGAATATACTACGCTGCAGGCATTGTGCATGATGGACCTTGACCCTGAAAAAACATGTACATGGGTGCTTCGAACTTGTATCGGGGCGCGCGTACGTGCAAGGATGACCTTGAAGAATATGCAAGCAATAAGCGCGACCTTGACCTTGAAAATTCTAATTGACTTTGATGTTTGAAATGTGTATGTGGCCTGGACCTTGAAAACCAATCTGGTTACTTCTTTAGTGACTTTGTTCAAATCTGGTTACTTCAATGACCTTGAGGAATATACTTTGATGTAGGTAATGTACAAGACGATCTTGAAAACCGTTGAATTCGAGGTAGGAAATGTGAGTCACTATACTTTGAAGAATATATACACAGGCAGCGTAGGTCCTTTGAAAGCTTGACATAGGCAAAGTGACCGTGTACGCAGCTAATGTCTACGATGACCTTGAAGGATAGGTAGGCAATGTGAGCGACCTTGAAAACCATGTACTTAGACGTAGACAATGTGATGACCTTGAGGAATATACTTCGATCTATGCAATGTGTACGATGACCTTGACCTTGAGCATAAAACACTCGTAGAAAAAGTATAGTAGAAAAGTGGCCCAGTATCTATATAGTATATCTACTAACTTTTTTGAGCCGCCTTGTGTTGTCTTCGAAAAAATGGTATTATACTCTATGCGACCAGTAAAGTTGCCTAAGCTATCGGTCTCTTCCACGAAGTATTCAAGACTTGCTGCTGCACCTTCTCCGCCCCTCCAAGCTAATTCGTGGAAAACGATGTGAAAAAACTTACGTTGAACACCTTCTGGGCAATTCATTCCACAGTTCTACAATCCTTATATATCCTGCGTCACTTAACACCGAAGCACTAAGCTTTCGTTTTGTTGAATATTTTGTAGGTCCCTACCTTTGGTATCACGTGCTGCTCTTGCGTTTTTAAAGGTTATGTCAGAAAACGGATCAAATTAGCTTTATATTTTTCATAATACATTTCCTGTAGTTGTTTTGCAGTTGAATTACACATTACTTTTACAACACTTTCTTTGTACTCCTCCGAATTTGCTTTTCTCATATTAAATGAGTAATCTTCTGGAATACTAGCCAGTTGTTCAACAGGTAACTTTTCGTGTATATTATAAGACTTCTCATCACAAAATTCGAGAAACTGCTTCCAAGTGCTTGTCTTTCATTTTTTGGTGTTATCTGGGATCAGATGTTGAACTTCTTTTCTAATTACGTCCTGGTTTTCTCTCCCAAGACGAGACATTTTCATAAAAAAACTATAATATACTTTTCATTTTTGACACCACGCACATGAAAAATGACATATAAAAAAAATATTATCCTTTTGAATTAACATACAAAGCCTACTATTTAAATTTCAAAACCATTAAAAATCGTCATTATCCTAGTATTTTTTTAATATTTCTGTGTGAAATTTTCTTACCGAATTCCCCACGATCTTGAATTAGTAACCTGAAATTTTTCCTCGTGCACGATTTTTTAAGAAAATTATCAATTTTCAAAAAATATTAGCAGATTATGCTGCAAACTACATAAAACCAAAATTTTAAAATTTTGTGGATTTTTAGAAAAGTTGTACGGTGGCCACATTTTTTTATTTTGTTGATAAGACCAAGGAAATAGGGCAAGTATATTTTAAAATGTTTTTTTTTCGTTTTCCAGAAGCATCCTTTCAGAAGACAACCAAAGGGCTAAATATTGTTAATAGCTAAAATTATATTTAGCCTTCAATGGCGGTTTAAGTTTCGTAAAGATTGTTAAATATGGAAAAATATGACGCTAACTTGTACGAGTTAAAAAATAAAGTCTTAAAACTTACTTCAATTGCTTACTTTGTAAAATGTATACCCAGATTGATGTTTGCTTTAATGGTCTTAATAATAATAGTGCACAAATATTTGATACACTGTAGATACGTAAAATGAATCTGCAGTTTTTTTCAAACAGCTCGGTTAAAAAGATCTAGATTCTAGTGCATGTTAAATATCAGGCATGGCAGGGTCTGTTTAACATTTTAATAAGTTATCTAATGGGACAAGGACGTGTAAAGGATAAGATTAAATAGGAATGTGAAATTGGTTATTGAAACTATCTAGGTGGCCTAAATAGTTTAAGCATTATTACTTAAATAACATGCGTGTTGGTTAACGAACCAAATTGATTACACATGAATCAGAAATAGGAGATATAATGTAGTGTGTTTGATCAATATACCATACAGTAATAAAGTAAAAAGTTAATGAGTTAATGAGATCGTTGAAAACTTCTTGTAAATTTCTGCATTTGTTATTTACTCCTTTAAACGTTGTAATAAGGTCTACTTACCACGATTGGTACTTCTTTCAAGAGCAAGTACAAACTTCTGAATTGAATTTGTAAAATTTAGCTCCAAAAGAACCTCTAGTGGTTCTGGAAATGTTTCCTTAAGCTTAATGTCGTCGAGGCTTATGACAAATTCATCTTCTTTAACTGCATTCCGCAATCGATACGATGCATCTAAAAAACAAGAGATTATGGTATATAATACAGAATTTATATAAGAACTTATTTTGATTTATGTCATATTCTATCTTTCAGGCAACTTCTAAATATTTTGGTATAAGAACTTTTTGTATACAAAATTATTCCTTTAAAAATTAGCAATTTGTTGTACTGTGCGACCATACCTTTGGACGCCGAGATGAATGATTATTCCTCACTCAAATTAAACGGGCCATTATCGTTCTCTGATATAAAGAAATGATAAATAATGCAGCAGCTTGCAGTGGCTTGTATTTAACCTTTAGTTTTAAATAAAGTGTATCAAATAATAGTTATTCGTAGTACCGAGACACCTTCCACTGCGATTTTGTTTTTTGTGACGTCACCCTTGGGACACCTTCGGTCGCCATTTTTTATATGCCCACGCGGGGATCGTATATTTTTTTCACCTGAGAATAAAAAAGGTGTAATCTGTTATTAATATTTATTAGGCCCTTTTTTTTATCAAGGGAGATTGCATAATTATTATTACATTTCTTTTTAATTCCATCTACATATTGTGACCTTTTACTTATACGAAAAATGTATTTACGCATTTGGGGTTGTATTGTGATAAAGGGCCGTAGTCTTGTAAGACAGGAATCTGTTCGCGGGCCTTGCACCTGTCATAAAAATTGTATTCTAATAATGGGGAAGAATTAATAGATAAGACATGTAACGATGACAAGTGTTTTCATAATAATAAAAAAGGTGTTTATTGTATTTATGACTATTAATTAATTTCTATCTGAGAATTAAATATCAATCTGATCTAGGTCACTGTTTTACAGTGTGTTTTCGTAATAGGGTTCTTTTATCAAGGATATAAAAAACCTAGACCTTAAACAATTATGTTCTATGCAATCTTTAAGACTGCATTTAAGCGTTATAGTCTGTTTTACGCTTCATTATATTGTCCCTATAATAGTGCTATCAACTAAAGTCAAATATTAGAGGTCGACTGGTAAATTATATGCTCAAGGTTTAAGTGGAAAATAAAATAGCATTAATACGTTAGTTAATACACAAATTAATTAAAAGTAAATATTTGTTAGATAATAAAACACTAACTGCTTTTAGTATTGACCTTTTAATATTTGAACAATATATAATATATAAAACAAAGCAGACTGTATTAAAAAAAATAACAAAGTACAAAAGTCTGAACTGTGCATTCTCGTTGATTGCGTCGAGAACAATGCTCGATGGCATGGTTCTCTGTTGACCCGAAATATGCGGTCGGAAACCTTCGCACATATGCGTGTTACGCGGGCACTTTTAAAACGCTTTAAAGTTTTAACCAATATTGAAGGTCGACTGTTATGTGTACAAGGTCTAAGCAGAAAATAAATGCATTAAATGGTTACACTTATGCTTTATAGATTGTTTTTACATTTAGTTTTGAGCTCTTTTAATGGCGTAAAAATTGTTTTCGATTTTAATAATTGACCGTCTTGTGTTAGTATTAATAATGATTAATTGGGAATCCTCATTAAACCGCACTCATAAGTAAGTGTGTGTTAGTTTAGGCATGACATTTTGAAACCAACTGCATTACCTTTAACACCCAGATTAAACTACTTAAATTGATTGATTATTGATATCAACTATCATACTTTCTTTAAAAACAGTAAAATATATTCATAGGGCTTCGCAACTTGCTTTTGGGTCTTAGCCTCCTGGTCTCTTGGCGGAAAATTTAAATTTGTATTTAAGTGTTTACATTCTGATTACTTATTGCGAGAAATTTGAACTTGTATTCTAATAAGCGGGCCTAATGCTAGCTTATAAGACAGGTATAAGGCCTCGAAACTTGTTCTCGGGGCTTAGACCCCAGGCCACTTGGTGGGAAATTTAAATTTGTATTCCAATAAGAGAGACCCTAATGCTAACTTGTAAGACAAGTGTAGGTTTTCACAACTTACTCTCGGAGCTTAGACACCTTGTGCAAAATCTGAATTTGTATTTAAGTCTCTGTAGGTTAAGGCGGTAAGTTTGAATCTGTATCCTAATAAGGTGGACCCTTGACGGAAAACCAAAATTTGTATTGAAGTATGTGCATTCTGTTTGGTTATGGCGGAGAATTTGAATTTCTATGCTAATAAGGGGCCCTAATGCTATCTCGTAAGGCAGGTGTAGTACTTCACAACTTGCTCTCGGGGTTTAGCCCCTTGCCACATCTTTGTTTTCATTGTTTTATTAAATCTTTTAGTCTCTACCGCCATAACCTGCAATGACTTAAATACAATTTCAAATTTTCCTCCAGGAGCGAAGAGGCGAAAGCAAGTTGCGAAGCCCTATATCTGTCTTATAAGTCATAATTACGCCCCCTTATTAGAATACAAGTTCAGATTTATGGCAATAAACAATCAGAATGTAGAGACTGGAAGATTTAATAAAGCATTGAAAACAAAGATGTGGGAAGAGGATAAACCTCGAGAGCAAGTTGTGAAGTCTTACACCTGTATTACAAGTTAGCATTAGGGCTCCTTATTGGAATACAAATTCAAATTCCCGCCATAACCAAACAGAATGCAGACTTAAACAGAAATTTAGGTTTTCCGTCTTGATGTCCACGTTATTAGGATACAGATTCAAATTTACCGCCTTAACCTACAGAGACTTAAATACAAATGATTTTACACCTAGGGGTCGGGACAAGGTGTCGAAGCTCCGAGAGTAAGTTGTGAAACCCTACACTTGTCTTACAAGTTAGCATTAGGGTCTCTCTTATTAGAATACAAATTCAAATTTCCCAGCAAGGGGCCTGAGGTCTAAGCCCCGAGAGCAAGTTGCGAGGCCTTATACCTGTCTTATAGACTAGCATTAGGTCCGCTTATTAGAATACAAGTTCAAATTTCTCGCAATAAGTAATCTGAATGTAAACACTTAAATACAAATTCAAATTTCCCGCTAAGGGCTAAGACCGAAAGCAAGTTCAAATTTCCCCACATAGATGGCTCCACAGACAAATTCAAATTTTTGGTTGAGACGCGAGGGCCTGAAAGTAAGTTGCTAAGCCCTACATATGTTTTACAAGTTAGCATTATACCCCTTATTACAATACAAATTTATATTTCCAGCCATAACCTGCACAGACTTAAATACAAATTCAAATTTTCCGCCAATGGGGCCTCGACAAGGGCCAAAGCCCCGAGACAAGTTGGGTAGCCCTACACCTGTCTTACAAGTTAGAATTAGGCCCCTTATTATAAAAAAATTCAAACTTTCCGCCAAGGGCACCACGACAATACAATAAGGCCCACGAGCAAGTTCCGATCACGACAAAGGGCGAGGACTCGAGAACAAGTTGCGACGCCCTACATCTGTCTTATAATCTCGGTTATGTTCGCGGAGGGTTGGAGTGGGAGTAGCCGAAACAGCCTTCTCCGAAATCCTCGCGGCGCAAAATTTACTCTTACCTTAAAAGCTAGTGTTAGACCCCTTATTTAAATTTACCACCATAACCAGTACAGGGACCTGTATGCACTTTTTAAATATACCGCTAGGTGGCGCCAGCTATATTGCAGAAAACATTCGTTAGTCTATACACAGGTAGATGGCGCTTTTCACAAATTCAGATTTTACGGGCAAGCTGTCGAAGCCTCGTGAGTAAGTTGCGAAGCCCTGTACTTGTCTTACAAGTTAGCATTGGAACCCCTATTTATTGAATACAGATTCAAATTTCCCGCTAAGTGGGCAATGGGTCTAAGCCCAGAGAACAAGTTGCGAGTACTTATACCTGTCTTATAAGCTAGCATTAGGCCCACTTATTATAATACAAGTTCACATTTCTCGCAATATGTAATCAGAATGTAAACACTTAAATATAAATTCAAATTTCTCACCAAGGGACCAAGGGGCTAAAACCCGAAAGCAAATTGCGAAGCCTTATGTCTGTCTTATAAGTTAGCAATAGGCCCCTTATTAGAATACATGTTCAAATTTCTCGCAATAAGTAATCAGAATGTAAACACTTAAATACATATTCAAATTCAAATTTCCCGCCAAGGGACCAGTGGCTAAGATCCGAAAGCAAGTTGCGTAGTCCTATGTCTGTCTTATAAGTTAGCATTAGGCCCCCTTATTATAATACAAGTTCAAATCTCCCCTCATAGATGGTGCCACAAACAAATTCAAAATTTTGGTCAAGGGAGGGGGGCCTGAGAATAAGTTACTAAGCCCTACATCTGTCTTACAAGTTAGCATTATACCCCTTATTACAAAACAAATTCATATTTCCAGCCGTAACCTGCAGAAACTTATACGAATTCAAATTTTCCGCCAAGTGTGCGACGACAATACATGAAGGCCCACCAATAAGCTTCGATCACGGCAAGGGGCGAAGACCGAGAACAAATTGCAACGCCCTACACCTGCCTTACTTAATTTTGAATATAAGGGAAGTGGACCCATTCCAAAAGTCTTGACTACCGAAAATGTCTTCACAAATTTAATATAGGAGATTATGGATTACCTAGACTTGAAGATGTTTTCCATAATTTACTGTTAGACGTAGCACCTTTTTGCGACCCCGATCTATATAAATAAATAGTAATTAATCTATATTATAAGCTTTATGGCTATTAATATATTTTACTGTTTTTAAAGAAAGTATGATATTCTATATCAATAATCAATCAATTTACGTAGTATAATCTGGGTGTTAAAAGTAATGCAATTGATTTCAAAACGTCATCCCTAAACTAACACACTTACTCTTATGAGTACGGTATAAAGAGGATTCCCAATTAATCATTATTAATACTAAAACAAGAAAGTCAATTATTAAAATACAAAACAATTTTTACACAGTTAAAAGGAGCTCAAAACGAAATGTAAAAACAATCTATAAAGCATATGTGTAACCATTTAATGCATTTATTTTCTGCTTAGACCTTGTACACATAACTTTAACAGTCGACTATCAATATTTACTTTTAATGAGTAATAATAATATTTATTGCGCAACATGTGTTACATTTACACTAGTCAAAATAAATAAACATATTACATACATATAAAAAAGATATGTGACAAACATAAACAAGTTACTAGATAACTCTTCAAATCAATGAAACGCATTATTTACAAGAAATTTCTTAATTTTGCTTTTAAAATCGGCTAGCAGTAGTTCTCTAATACCAAGTGGTACTAAATCATAAAATGCTTGTGACTGATACAATACATTATTTTGAGATTTTTTCAGTCTACATTATTTAACTCACAGATTATCTTTGTACTTGGTGTCATGTCGATGTATATCAGGTTGATAAACAACCAGAGATATGTTACGTTTAACATAACAGAGAGCCTTAAAGATATAAAAGCATGGAAAAGTCAAGATCTTTAAATCTATAAACGAGTTGCGACAATCTACCCTGTATTCAAGACCAGCAATGATCCTGATTGCCTTGCGCTGCAATCGAAACACATTTAGGCTCTGTGAACTATGACCCCATATTAATGTAGCATAAAGTAGAGTACTTTGTATTAACGCAAAGTGAGCTGTTCTAATTACTTCAGGGGACGTATTACTTTGTAAACTTCTAAGTAAAAATAAATATTTATTTAATTTACTTGTAACTAGGTTAACATGATAATCAAAATTTAAACGCCAGTCTATACCACAACCCAAGAATAGTACTTTGGTGGTAGAATCTACACTAACTTTTTTTAATGATAAAGGTATGACTATCGTTTTCGATTCGTTAGTTGGTTATGTCCACACCAATTTTTAACAATATCAATACTTTTCACAACATTACTGTTAACAAGATTAAAATCAGAACCAGTTGAAAATAGCGTTGCATCATCGGCATACAAGATACAGCTAATGTTAATTGGAAGATACCTTGTCATTCATGTAAACTAAAAATAGCAAGGGTCCCAATTGAACAGGTAGTTTGTCAGAAAGAATATTGTTATACAGCACGCATTGATGCCTGTTTCTTAAAAATGAGGCAATTAGCTCAGCACTGAGGTTGCTAAAGAAAGATTTTAGCTTAGTTACCAAAATTTCGTGCGAGATACAATCAAAAGCCTTTGAAAGATCTACAAAAGCAAGAATTGTATGTTCACCTTTTTCAAAACTATCTAATGTAGTACAGACAAAATTAGTTATTGCATCAGAAGTGCTTTTACATTTGCGGAAACCATACTGTTGTTTAAAAAAAATATTGTTGCTTTCTAAATATGTGTATTAACTAACGTATTAATGCTATTTTATTTTCCACTTAAACCTTGAGCATATAATTTAGCAGTAGACCTTCAATATTTTACTTAAATTGATGGCACTATTAAAGGGAGTACACAATGAAGCGTAATTCAGACTATAATGTATATGTGTAACCATTTAATGCATTTTATTTTTGCTTAGACCTTGTACACTTAATTTAACGTTCTCAAGGTAGAAATCGTTTAAAGCATGGTAAGTTAATTACTCATTTATATGTATAATGTTGTAGGTTACAATTTCGATGTCTTTATTCAGATATTGAAAAAATTTGAGCTAACGCTTAAATGCACTCTTAAAGATTGCATAGAACATAATTGTTTAAGGTCTAACTTTTTTATATCCTTGATAAAAAATCATATTACGAAAACACACTGTAAAGCGGTTATCTAGATCAGAATGATATTTAAACCTCAGATAGAAATCAATTAATAGTCATAAATACAATAAACATCTTATTATTATGAAAACACTTGTCATCTTTACATGTCTTATCTATTAATTCTTCCCCACTATTAGAATACAACTTTTATGACAGCGGCGAGGCTCGCGAACAGATTCCCGTCCTACATGACTAGGTCCCCTTATTAGAATACAACCCCCAGTGCATAAATAAATTTTTCGTATAGGTAAAAGGTCACAATCTGTAGATGGAATTAAAAGAAATGTAATAATAAGTATGCAATCTCCCTTGATAAAAAAGGGCCCTAATAAATATTAATCACAGATTAAATCTTTTTTATTTTCAGGTGAAAAGAATACGATCCCCACATGAGCATATAAAAAATGGCGACCAAAGGTGTCCCAAGGGTGACGTCACAAAAAACAGAACGGCGGCGGAAGGTGTCCCGGTACTACTGTTATTGTTACTTAAATAGACGGGCATCATAAAAACGGTGTAGCTGCTGAAATACTCACCCGGTTGGTATTTCTTGGCTGGTTATGTATGGCATATGGATGTTAAATTAACCTTTTGAATATAACGTGATGTGTATATGAATGTGAGCTATGCGAAAGAGATACTGTTCCCCCTAACGCGTTACGCTTATCGGGTACCTAGTATATAATCGGTCAACCCTTGTATTTCTGTACAATGTACAAGATATACAGGGAGTCAGCAAAAAATATAATATAATAACAAATATAATTAAATGTAAAATATAACTATATGAATATTGGTAATATAATATTGTAACAAATAACCTAATAAACTACGACAGAAACAAATAGCAGAAAGGTATTCAAATTTACAGAAATATATCCGGTAATAACTTTTGGGCATTACTACACATAATGTGTAATAATTCAGGACAAGCTTATGGATAAAATGAACTTAAATTTCTGGTTTCAATTTGAGGAACATGTAATGGCACCTGACTTAATAAAAATGAAGCATCAGTTCTATTAAGAATTAGCGTCCTGAGTAGCTTAGCTGTTTGCAGCTCTCTACGATAATGATTTGACGATATTCTTTATGTCCATTAGTGTATTTTATACGGATATCCATAAGGCAGGTTCGTGTTACTAACCAACTATAATTTAAGTTGCAGGGACCAGGTTCATTTGCAGGTTCGAAAGAAAAGGTAGCTAATTCAATACTAATAGACCACGAAAACAATAATGAAGACAATTCAAGAAAGTAATTTAACTAAGCGCTCCCATCCTTAATATCACAGTTTTAATTAAGCGATTTACCACATCCAAGAAGTAATTTAATCACAGATACATTTTCTTGCTGATCACCATTAAATATTACCTTTGAATGACAGCTCATAGCCACTAAACTTAGTGCCCAGGTAATAAAACTTAATTCTATATCAATGTCACCGAAAATGGTTTAAAAATATTTACAAGTGAAAAAACCCCGGAAAATATCAAACGTTTAATACTGCAAAAATGCGTACTTAATACATTGGTAGACCCAATATCTCGAACTCCGAAACTGCGTAATTAAATGTTATGCTTTATTGCCTTATTAAACAAATAGCTATTTTGTACAATTGCTTACAGTCCAAAGCAGTTTAAAAATCATTAGTAGTTATAAACATTAATTAAATATAGTGTCATTATAAAGTAAAAAGACAAAATAAGATAATATATGCGCTCAAATATGGAAAAAGCTGGGTATAAAACAGACTCATATTTAAAGTTAAAAATATAACAAAGTATAAAAAATTTCAAAACTTGTATATAATAATTAAGACTATAAACAAAGCAGTGGATAGGCAACCAACATAGCACGATAAATAATGGTTTGTATAAATATCTAAAGGGTGGTTTTGCATAAATTTGTGTTTACCTAATTAAATACACTACAAACATAAATATTGCTACAACCATCTTTCTTTTTCCTAGGATTCGTATCAGATATACAATTTTGTTTACGGGAGCGTTTTTAAGAATTAACGTTCATTTTTAAGATGGATACCCAAACTACACAGCTTGTTTGTATTCTTGGACTTGGTCTACGTTTCGTTTGACTTGCATGTTGGCATGCTCAATAAGTGTAGGTACTAATTAAATCGCTGTTATAATTTATGTGATTTCTGTTTGCACTTAATATTAAAATCGTAACAGGCAAGCAGTAATAATTACTATATTAATTTGTAATATAAATCCAGCAAAGTAAGCATCTCATACATTTCTGTTTGTCCTGTTATTTCTTAAATTGTTGTAATGTTAATTCAATTTGAAAATGCAATATTGAGCCCAATATATTTATATACAATATATTTTGAATTACTTTCACCTTTATCTATCATAAACATAACATAACCTTTACAGCTTCGTATACGTTTCATTTTTATTTGCATCTATAGTGGGTTACACTTAGGTTTGTTCGTTTGTCTTGCTTTTATTGCCTTCTTACGCAAGAGCATAAAAATATCGTTCGTTTGTGAGGAAGCAGAAAAGAGCAACAGATATAAAGTGTTCGTTTGACTACAGCGTCTTGCTTAAAATCACTTAAAATCAACTAAAGTTTACTCCACCTCAAGAGCAGGAGTAAAAAAAGCAAGTTTTGAGAGCTCGTTTTGGGCAGTTTTTTTAGGTTTAACATAACCTCGAAAGCAAAAATGAATATTGTAGACGGTAATTGTGTGGATGTTATAGATGGTTTTTACATATTAGAAACACAAGGTAACAAAAAATATTAAGGTATTGGTATACAGTAAATAATTATTTTTTTAAGATGGTGTTACCCATCAAATACCTGTTGGTGGCACTATACCAATGGAAGATGGGCAGCTTATTGCTATTGACGAAAATAAATATTTACGAATTAATTTTGATGAAGATATTAATGAAACTGTCGAATCGGAACATGTTGAGAACGAGCATGCAGATAGTGAAAATAAGTGTCATGCAGAATGGGGCGATAATGCCACTAAGTTATTAATAGATTTGTATCGAATGAAAAAAGAATTGAGACCATGAAAAGAATGTGGGAAAGTCTTCAGGAAGAGCTTAATGGATGTGGGTATCGATACACTGCAAAACAATGTGAAAGCAAATGGAAAAGTCTTGAAAGGGCCTATAAGAATAAGTTGGAAAATAATAAAAAAACAGGACGGGAGAAGAGAAGTTGTCCTTACGAAAGGTGAGTGCCAATGGAATTTGATATGTGTTTAAGTGTGTTTTGTTACAGAGAATTGGGTGAAATTTTAATAAAAAAGGCAAGCGTCTTTCCTCCATGTTTGATGGACAATGGTCCACCCCTATGTAAACCACAACAACTTCAGGAAAGTGGCATAGTAGCAGTACAAGATTTAGCAAGTACATGGTAAGCAAATCCAACATGTGGGTGATGGAATAACTGATTTTTGGTTGTACTTCAGCTTTAGGAGATTGAATACACCTGAGTCAGATTCTGAATCAACTGTTACACCACCGGTTACAATCCCTTCTAAAAGACCACAATGCCGTAACAATTTAAATAACGAAATTAAAGAACTACGACAAGCTCTCGAAAAAAGAACCAACATGAAAAAGAAAGCTGAAGAAAGAAAAGCCGAGCAAAGAGATGCATTAATAGTACAAATGAGGCGAAGAAATGATTTATTAGAAAAACTACTAGAAAGAAGGACCACTTAATGATGACTTTATAAAAATGATTTTGAATATTTAAATATACATTTTAATGTTATTATAACAAGTATTATTTATTACACATCTTAAGTTTCTAAATCAACTGTTAGCGTCTTTGTTTTTGCAAGAACAACTGATGACATATTTTATTTCTCGTTTGTGTTGCACTGCTTTCAACACATCTCGGCCTTACATCATGATCTTCTGGTTGAATGTCTATTGTGTTCTCTTCTTCTTGAAATAATAGAGCGTCATCCTTGTTGGAAATGTTATGCAGAACACAACATGCTCGAATGAAGTGGCATATTCGCTGATGCCCTATTAGTTTCAAATGATATAATTGTCTGAAACGTTGTTTTAAAAGACCAAAGGCATGTTCTATAGATACTCGGCATGAACTAAGTTTGTTATTATAGTTTTTCTGAGCAGTGGTAAGATGACCATTATCCCTATAAGGTACCATGAGGTGCGGTAAGAGTGGATAAGCACTATCACCCAAAATGAAATTCCCTTTAATATTACAGATCATTAATAAACAAACTAAAACCATTAATCTTACTAACCATCACAGAGCTCTTCCAATTTTGAAAATAAAGATGAATTCCTAAAGACTCTCGCATCGTGTACCGATCCAGGATACCCTATGAATATGTCAATAAAATTTAAATTTTCATTACATAGTCCCTGAACATGAATAGAGTAGTACTCTTTTCTGTTATAATAATCTATGGGTCAATCGGTTGCTTTTGGTTTATCAATTTTTATGTGGGTACCATCAATAGCACCTAAGTATAATGTAAAACAAATTATTAAATTAACAATTACACATGACATACCGATTATGTTGGGAAAAGCAGTTTTTTCAAAGTAGAAACCAGCTGTTTTTTCTTGTTCTGCTCGAGACGGTAGTTTAATAATTTCAGAAGCCATTTCACTCAAAAAAACTGAAACTCTTGTAATAACATCAAACAAAGAACTCAATGACAAATTAAAGCGATCTGCTACATCCCGGTATGAGCTGGTCTGATGTCCAGCAAACCACAAAAACACGAGAATGTGTTTATCTGGATTTATATTAGCTCTAGAATTTACTAAAAATAATGATTTCTAATTCAAAGTTGCTCAATAATGTACCCTACACTTACAATTTCGAATAAGATTAATATAACATTCACTGACTGTAAATCGTTGAGTTAATTCAACAAATATTTCCCTGCGTACACGAAAGTGACTTATGAATTCTTTATCAGAATAATGTTCTGTAACCTGTAAGGTAGTAATTGTACAAAAGTATAGGTAGGTAAATCTGGTTTATTAACTACCTCTTCATAGAAGTTTATTTTTTGTTAAGCCTGCTAATTTCATTGCTACATCTTCATCTTCGTCACTGCTTGAAGAGGAACTGCTAAATGCATGCAATACTTCACTTTCATCCCACAGTAATAATTCCTCCTGTAATATTTTATCAAGCACAGCTTCTTGCATTTTAATTTGGGGAGTCTAGTCGGATGTTTTACGTGTTTTTATTTTAGCTTAAGTGGGGTTAACTTTCAAACAACATAAACGCCGTTCGTTTGTGTCGAACAAATAACGTGATTTTGTTTACTTGAGAGCAATTTCGAGACTTCATGAGCTTACTCCCATAGATTTAAAAGTAAACTAGATCAAGACAAACGAACAAACCTACTGCCTTTACAGTGTACGGTATCGGAGTTACAGCATTGCAATACTTCCCCGTCAATCAAAATCAATCCTTTCGAATTGCACACATCTTATCTGTTGATACCTTGCCGAAGGTGGCCTTACCTGCTATCTTTTTGTCAGCGGTTGTCAACCGAGAGTCCTCTCAAACTGCATTTTATGTGACGTAATATATTTATTTATTTACATTATTAATTATATACTATACAAAACGATTAACTGGTGCTATTTTAATTAACGGATATACAAGTATTAATTATAGTTAGCTCAGAATGAAAAGTAAATATAAACATGGTAAAAATACAGTAAATACAATCTTCGAATACAATTAAAATCAATAGTAGGGGAGGATGGGGATCGTTCAACCATGAGGTACACTCGTTTTGAAAAAAATCGAGACAAACTTTTTGCAACGACTTCAAGTTTTAGTGGATTGAGTAAGGTTCCAAGCATAGAACCACCCGATTCGCTATAGGTGGTCTACCTAACACAGCAGGTACAAAACCTTTAACCGAGAACAATGAAGTGTATGTGTAAGTGTGCATAAATAAATGCTTTTAAAAACTCATTTATTATAAATTGATTATAAATTTCAAGTAATAGTAATAGTGTAACTATTTATTCATAAGTAAAGAGAAAGTTTTATTTTATTTTAAAAGCACTCTGAATACCTTTACACAACGAACTTTAATTATCTCGATATGTAATTAGATAAACAAAAGCAATTATATTTTTGTTAAGAATGTAAAGTTCCACTTGGCCGTTAATTTTTTGAAAATTACCCAAGCAGTTCTCGAAAAGCACACGTTTTAGGCGAAAAAATTTTCAACTTAGACGAATCCGGTGTCAGTATTGTAATGAAGCCCGTAAATATTGTTTCCCAAAAAAAAAAACAAGTCGGTGAACGTGGAGAAAATGTTACCATCGTTGGTATAGTTAATGCGATAGGAAACGTCGTGTCGCTTGTATATTTAGTGCCAAGAACGTGATCACCTGAAGAATATATTAGCGGTGCCCCTAAATCATCTTTAACTTTAAGGGACAAGTCAGGCTGGATGACCAAAGAATTATTCCCCAGAGTACTTCAACATATGGTAGAATACACAAACTGTTCCAAAGAAAATCCAATTTTGCTATTATTGGATAACCACAGTTTTCACATTTCTTTCAATGTGACTAAATTTTGTAAAAACTCTGGACTACCTTCTAACTATCTCTCATTTCCTCCCCATACAACACATATGATGCAACCCTTGTACATACATTGGTGTCTTCAGTCCTTTCTGTTGCCTTTAACAACTGGTCACTTTCAACCCCCGGAAAATCTCTAACAATACGAAATTTAGGAGAGCTCACCAAAAAACTTATACAAAATCTTTTACCAGTTACAACATAATTAACGCATTTAAGAAACTATGGTTATGGCCCGTAGATCGACTTGCCTTTTCTGATGAAGACTTTTTAGCGAGTACAGTGACAGATAAAATAACTGAAGATAACTCAAAAGTTGCCAGTGGAGAGATTGTAGAGCAGGATAGTACGGCAACCAACCATACTAGTATTGAAATATCTGCACCTTTATGTTCTAAAAAAAATACCTGCACCTTCATGTTCCAAAGAGGCTTCATCTAAAATGCATAAATTGAATATTGAAGACATAAGACACAAAATATCAGAAAAGAACCAAAATCAAAAATGTATACTTCTACTCCAATTATGGATGAAATTGACGATATGGAAAAAGCAAAAGAAAGAAAAGCATCATTGGCATCATCAAGAAAAACAAAGCGGAAAATAATGCAAGTGAAAACTGATAGCGGAATAAATGAAGACATACAATTAGCAGACTTATCTAACGATGACTCATCAGTTGAAGAATTTCTCCTATCTTTAGAAGTAGATCAGCTAATAGAACAAGGTGACTGCATTGGCGGAATTTCACACAAACACAACGAAGAGATATTACATTGGCTGCATCATTGGAAAATACGAGAATAACTACGAAATAATGTTTCTTCGTCGAAAAAATAACTCTAATACTTTTGTGTATCAAGTTGTCGATGACATCAGTACTATGGACAGAGAAGATATTGTAAGATGCCTACCAAAGCCCCAAACATGTGGCACTGCCAAAACTTCTTTCTACAATTGGAAGATTAATTTTAGAGGCTGGAATATTTCGTAGAACTGCACTTATGACACTTTTGTTTCTCTAACTACACAGTAAGATAATGTTTATTTTCACATTTTTAGTTTTAAATATCGAAAATAATGTTCATTTTTACTAAATACTTTCTTACCAATATTTCTTCTTAACAAAATTATTGAAACTTAGTGTGGTTGTATCTACCCCTATTGCGTGACGAATGTACCCCAATACTGGTGTAGATTCAATCAAATGCAATGTTTTTTGAGAAATGCTGTCCCACAAAATATTTTACCTTTATTTGAATTTAGGCCATAGTTTATGATTGTAAAAACTGACAGTAACAAAAGCAGTAAGAGGTTGAATCATCCCCATCCTCCCCTAATTTATTTAATGTTACATTATTCACTGTCACTATTGTCTACTTCGGTATTGAAATCATCATCGGATATCTACATTGCTTATATTTATAATAATCAGTTCGATAGCATCCATTATGTTATCGATTTCCCACATTCCTTCTTCTATTTTTATTATATGATTTATGTAATTGTGTCATTTAGCTGGCGTAATTTGTAAATAGGCTTCTTACTATTGTTTAGTTAATCCTCTTAAACCCACGAACGCTGTACCTCAATATACAATAGTACTTACAGTAAATAATCTAAACTTCCTCTGAATTGCTTTGTGGTTTTAACAAAATAACACTTAGATAGTCTTGTAAGCATTTACTCGTATAAGCATTAGCTTAAAGATTCGCAAGCTACTCATATAATGTCGCTCTTATTTGTTCCATTTTAATAAGCAAAGGAGTAACTATTATACCTCCATAAGAATAAAATATTACATACAAACAGGTATAAAAAGTACAATCAGTGTGTAATACAGTAATATTCTAGATTTAGGGGAAAATTGGTTGAGAACTTTTGGTTTTATATAAGAGTCTTAAGACGCCACTCTCTCTCTCCATTTAGAACTGGCAACACTCGCCATAAGGTTAAACATTGGATATCTTTTGTGTATTGTAAAGTCAGGCTCAAATCCGTTATAGTTATCAGCGTATTTATACTCTATGCAGTATTCGCAACCAAGGAGCACCAGCGGATTGGTATACAGGGTGTCTCGGAAAATCACCAACAAACTTCTACAGTGAGTTCCCAGGACCAAATTAGGACCTTTTTCCTTTTTAAATTTTATCCCAAAATGCACCCCTAGAAAGTTATATGCTCTCAAAGTTCAATTTAAAATGTAGAAAAATCACTTTATCTCCGTAAATTATGAAAATTTTTTATTGATCTTATACAAGTAAAAATTTGCATTAAGGAACAGTGTATTCGTGTATCGGGATTCACAGTATTGAATATAAATAAAGCGCTAATTTGTAATTGGTACGATTTGATAATAAATCAGCCTAAAATTTATTATATTATTTATTATAAACAAACTAATTAATTTAACCTTTGAAACCCTTCAAAAAGGAAACGTAAGTGTAAGCCTGATATTGATACAACAGTTTGATAAACGTATTTAAAAGCCACCTGTTGGACTTAATCTTATTGTTTTCTCATATACTTACGTACACAGAGAAAGTTATGTAATCGGTTTAAATTTTCAAATCTTTTTTTGTATTTCTCAACGTTTTATAGCATAAACATGCCGAAAAACACATTTTTAGAAAAAAATTCATGTGTGCGTGCGTGTGTGCGTGCGTATGTGTCTGTCAGTGTGTGTGTGGTGTGTGTGTGTGTGTGTGTGTGTGTGTGTGTGTGTTGGTGTGTGTGAGTGTGTGTGGGTGTGAGGGTGTGTATGGGTGTGTGTGTGGGTGGGTGTGTGGGTGTGCGTGTGTGTACGTTGTAAGGTTATTTTGACGTACCGTGTATGTGCAGGATTTTGATAACGTATGTAACGTGTTTTGAGTGCAGATGAAGCAAGTTTGCATGAAAATAATTTCTTTGAGCGTGCGTAATGTAACTGGTGTAAAGGATACGCCACTGGATTTTTAATGAAGCTTTAGTTATCGTATGAAGGAATATTTGAATGTTACAGAAAGATTTTCGCGTTGGAAGCGTTAAATTTGGTTGAGAAGTAATGTTTTGAGTAAAATTTTATTGACAATGGTAAAACTACTGGTCTTTTGCTACTGTGTGTGGAGGAATCTGTACTGAAAGAAGTAGTTGTAGATGTGTGAGTAGGTGGATTGTGATATGTTGACGTTTTGTTAACGTGCGGTAAGGAATATGTATGAATATTTTTGTTTATAGAAACTTTTGTAATGTTGTGCAATAATGGTAAATAAATACACGGTCAAGAATGAAGGTAATAGAATATGAGGGAGTTTGTTAGATTTTTTAAAATTAAATTTGTAAAATCCGCGCACACGTAAGATATGTATGGAAAGTTGAGATACGATCTGGTGAATATACTGAATGAATATGGTGAGAATATACGAGTTCTACGAGGACATTGTGACGCGAGAGTAAAGACACAGTGGAATGTTCAGTTGTGATGGGTGAATTTTAAGTTTAGGCGCGAATTGATTGTGACGTGCTGGCAATATGGCGAGCAGAGGGTATATAAGCGAGTGCCCAAATTTGAGTGGTAGTGTGTGTTTGCTTAACTAGTTGGTTAGTAGTTTCTGAGTACGGGTTGCGCGAGTGATAACCATTAGAATGGCTAGTTGTTGAAGTTGCTTTGTGAAAGTTATAGTTTAGCAGGGCCTGTTTAGCCGTTGCATTAACCTTAAAGGGGATAAATCGTATAGACATTCACAAATAACAATGTAATATATTGTGTGTTGAAGGAAAACATTAGTGATTTTCTTCAAAAAAAAAAGTCTTAGGCAGATTAGAAGTTAATACACCGAATATAATGTTATTAGTGTTCGATTTTGAGACGCGTGAACCTTAGATTAGTGTAAAGAGACCTGGAAGTAACCATTTATGCTAACGAAATAAAAGTTTGTGAAATTTATTTTAAATATTAGTGATCGTCGTCGAGGTTGAATGTGTACAATCATTAGCAATACCAAGGTGATTGTATGAAGACAGATAAGAATATTAATTGTATATATATATATATATATATATATATATATATATATATATATATATGGAAATAAACATTATTTTGTTGAGGTAAACGTTTTGAAGGACAAACATCACAGTATAAGACGATGTGGAATTGAACCAAAACCGCTATACCCGGACGCGAGTGAACAAACCATAGACATTGCGTTAGTGAGTACTGTAACCGAGTGCGTGGGCGGATATGACCACTTTTCGTGTTTGTGTTTAGTGCCGCTAAGAATTCTTTAAAAAGGATTACCTGAAGGAGAACACAATTATAACACCTAAAGAGGATTTATGAAAGTTATAAGTAAGGACTAGAATTAAGAATTTTTATTGAACCAAAATAAGTACGATTATTTTCTAAGTATACATTTTTTTGTTTGTTATGGAGAGTTTACATGTTTTGGTAGATATTGTTACTGTTAGCTCAGCGCTGTAGAAGCCAGCCCTGTAGAATAAGTTACACTGTCAAAGAAATTTAAACAAATCAATGGTAGAAATGAATTTCCAGCTGTTTTCATACATTTTGAAATGTTTGATAATTTTCAGTTAGTGGCTGTTAAGTGAGTTAGTGATAATCAGCATGATTTTAAGGTAAACAGAAGCTTTGTAATTTGAAATAAAATAAAAACGGTGTTTATTAGTGCAGCAGTTTCGTGTGGCGACGTAGAATTACTAATACACCATTACCATAAGGCAATGGATGTACGAATATCAACCTTCTAGGTTACAAGTAGCTTTAGCAAGTTGCGATTAAGAGACATCGCGTGGAAGTAAGTGTTAAATGACAGTCGCATATAAAAATAGCTGGTTGCGGTTTTTGAAGTTCGAGTTTTGAACGTTCTGCCCAGCGGTGTTTCTTCTTTTAAATTTAGGGTTTTAGTTTGTGTTAGCAGAAATGTATAAACACGCAAATTGCTTAATTGGCTAAATTTAATGACGGTTATTTTCACATCCTGTGGCGTTCTGATACCATAAGTTATCGTCTGGAGTTCTTGGTAAATATCAATTAAGTTGTTTGAATAAAGTAGATTGTATGTAATAGTGACAGCCTGGTTTGTATAGCTTGTGTAAATTTTGTTGAGAACTTATTTGACTCAGTTTACAGTCGTTTATAGTATTATGTTTCGTGTGTTGTTTTTTTATCGTTGAATTTCCATGAGAAATGATGAGTTGTTATTTAAGTCTAAGTACTTTTGAAGAGGGGCAGAGGATTTCTTCCCTTTTCCGTTCAGTCGGAGTTGAGGTTTCGATGTTAAAAGTTGAAGTAGAAAACAATTAAGATCTAGTTGTGAATTGTTGTGTTGTGGGACCGCTTCGGCGTTCCCCCGTCGTGTCGTTATAGTTAAGCCGAATTTATTTGTGTATGGGTGATGCTTACATAAGAAGAAGTAATTGATATTACTTCTCCTTGACATTAGCGGCAGATGCTGATCGGGTGACGAAGACTTATTTTTTAGGTGTTTTTGTTTTGGCGAATTACTTTGTCTACGCCCCGTCGCCAGAGGAATGTATCTTGATTGTAGTTGTCCTTTTTGTTCAATTTTTAATGCTGTCTTTTAACTGTAACATAGATATTTGTAATTGTAATTTTTTGGGCGTTTATTTCACCCTCACTAAATTAAAAGCACGTTGATTTTAGTACGACATAGGATTCAAGAATGTAAAGTAAGTTTTGATGATTTATTTTAATAAATTTTAAGTGACGTTTACTAAATTATAGAAAGTTTGAAATATCCGATCGCGTTTTGTTTATTTCTGTTGTGGCAAATATTCATTTTAAATTGAATAATTAGTGACCGTGTTGACCAGTTATCATTCTTTTGTTAATTGAACAAGTAATTTTATGTTGAAGTTTACACCGAAGATGTATAATGAATTTTGAGTTTAGTTTTCAATCAGTAGCGCCTTTGTCACATTTTTCCTGATTTTGAGCTCAATGTGGTGTGTCG
This sequence comes from Vesta saturnalis, assembly GCA_036346205.1. NCBI lineage: Eukaryota > Metazoa > Arthropoda > Insecta > Coleoptera > Lampyridae > Vesta > Vesta saturnalis. Next base: position 53,861 of record JARFJB010001859.1, on the reverse strand, counting down.
ATTGCCCATTTGGAGTGACGTCTAAGAACCCCGCCTATACCACTGAGCTATGTCGCTAACATGCACTGTACTTCTACGGGCTGATGTGTTAGTGATGAGTGTCTTGCCAGTAAAATAATTGGTTATGGAACGTCAGATCCAAGATAGTAAGGTTTTCAAGTCGTACTAAAACGGAATTTGGTCTTGAAGAACCTGGAATATTTAGGTGCGGACAGGTTAGAAGCTTAATGAATGGTTTTAAATAAAGTATCAACGGAACGTTAAGTAGAGTATAAAAAGCTAAAACAGAAGGTAAGTTATTGAAAGTATTCAAGTTTAGAAAGTATAGCGCACATCTTTTAAGGTTTTGTACCAGTTTCCGTCATAAAGTTGTATAACACTCCAAAAATGGTAAAATTCTCTGATAATTAAATAAGCAAATTTGTTAAGAGGTTACTCGAAAATGCTCGAATTGCAGTTTGGCGAGAGGCTGCGTAGACAAATGTAGATTGGCCCGTTTGGTACGACAAGTAGAGATTTGTACTGCATTCTAATAGTCTGGTAAGCGGACCGAGCACTCCTAACAAAGGTGACCCGAAATGGTATCAAAACATGTAATATTCAGCAGCGCAATAGCCATAGCAATACCGAAAGAACTGAAACGATTCTTCTATGTTCAAGCGACTATATGTCAGAAGTCAAGTACGGGTCATTTACAAGCCTAATCGCCTTTCTCCAATACAATCGATATTGAGAGCGTATTGGGGAGCACCAACCCAGAGGTGAGAATTATATTCTAGATGAGGTCGATGTTGGACCTAATACAAGGGTACTGTTTATATTTGTACAAAAATCCTATTTTGCGAGCAGGTGCTTTGGCAGTTGACAAAAGATAGTCAACCTATGACAGATTTGAAGATACAGCATTACCTACATAGTAATAGAGGCTGAAAACTTAAGATCTGAGCCATTCATACTTACAACTGGAAATATGGACAACTTTTTTTTGGCGGACACAAGGAAACACTGATTTTTATTAGCGTAAGATTTAACTACATTATTGTTTCCCCATTGGAGGATACGTTGACTGTCTTTGTTGATTAAAACTGCCACTTTAGATTTAATGTCTTCATTTGAGACAGAAGATAAATAAGCATTATAAGTAGACTGAAGAAGACAATGAAGAGTGCTGTCGTCAGAAAATCAATAGATCGGGTTAGTTGTTGAAGAAACAAACAAAAATCGTAGGTGCTATAACTGATCCCTGTGGCACGCCTGCATTAATGCTAACTTCTTTTGTAGAAAAGTCATCAACTACGACACGTATTCGTCTTTCATCAAGGAAACTAGAAACCTAGTTTATGAGCGTATCGTTTAACCCAGACCAGGTGTGTTTGGCAAGTAAACACTTATGCTACACTTGGTTAAATGCCTTTGAGGTATCTAAAGCGACTACAACTGTTTCACCGGAATGCTCTAATGTATTGTTCCAAGCCCTTACTAGAGGTGAATAGGAGTTTCTTAGTTTCAAGAGAGCAGTTGCTGATTTTCCATGATTTTGGACAAAATGGAAGTGATGGCAATTGGTCGGTTGTTTGAGGGATCGGCCTTATCATCTTTTTTGGGAATTGATGAAACATTTGCTAACTTAGACATAGAGACCGAATAGAGATTGGATAGGACTAGGTCTATAGAGTCATCAACTACAGATCCGTCAAAGGATGTCATGGGGGAAAATGAAGATGTACCAATGTTTTTGCTAGTGGCTTTCGCTAAGAACCAAAATTTACCACTGCCCAAAGGAGATGTAGCTAGTTCATTGCATTTTCGTGGTTCAAACAACTTTTTGCAGGTATTTCTAGCACCGACGTAGTTTGCATGATTCTCGACGGGTTTATTAGATTTCCATTTAATATAAGATTTATTTTTCTAAGATATTGTATCAGCACAAGCCTTATTGCGCGAGGGTTGGGAACGTCAGTGACCTATACGATATTGTTTTGTGGGAATGTATAACTCCATGCCCTTGAGGATGACTTCAGGTACTGAAAGAGTAATTTCCGAAGAAGAGAACGACTTAAAACAATATTCACACCATGGAAAGGTTACATAGAAGTCCATTAAATCACTCCATTTAGGTGATTTAAATCACAATAGGGTTCTATCAGCGTTGCGAACAACAGAAGAATTAGGGACAGTAGAAGTTATTTCCACTAGACAATGGTCAAATAAACCTAGAGGGGGAAGTGGGTTTCTTGTAAGGAACAGGACTGGAAGATATGGAGTATGCCTAGGGTTATCAGGAATTGTGGATTCAGAAATTGTTTGTGTGAGATCACATGAAATAGCAAATCTAATAGTAAATGAAAATTGAAGCCAATTGGAGTTATGAACATAGAAATCTCTCAGAATTGAGATATCGCAAGATGTAAACTGAGATAGAAGGGAGTCAAGCTAAGGTAATCGAAGAAGTCTTGAAAGTTGCTGTCATTAGCAGACCTATAAATGCAACAGTAGAATTTCACAAATTAGGACAAGAATCTTTAAACCAAATCACGTCGAAATTTTTATTCTCCAAGGAAGAAATCCTCTTGCAAGCAATGCTGTCCTTGAGACAGACATATACGCTTCCCTTGTATCGACAGTTAGAGTGAAGATTGTATTGAGGAAATTGCAAGTCGGGTGAATCGGAGCTTTCAGATAGAAATGCAATGTCAGGTTGTAATTGTTCAAGATGTTGGTGAACAGCATTAAGATCAGATCTGATGCCACGAATGTTGTAATAGTGGATCAGAAAGTGAGTACTTTCGATGACCGAGGTCGCTTGGGCCCTGCCCTCCCGGACATCCAAATGGGGCAGGATTTTACATCCGGTATTTATTATCCTAGAAACCACGGCCATCTTTTGTTTAATTATTAATTTTGGACTTTCAATCAAACCGGGACACAGAGAGGGCGAGAAGGAAGAATAAGGATGAGAATAGATTAAGGATAAGGAAAAGGGTGGTGGTATCTCCACGTCTGGCAGGGCTACACACGCCTTCCACCTCTAAAACAAAAAAAAAGAAGCTAATTGATATTAGCGAAGGTTGAAAAAAACTCAATAATACAAAATTACACCGATTATTTTACAAGGTCAAGATAGAATCATTTTATTATTATATTTTACTGCAATGTCTATTTTAACTTATTGCTTTTTAAGAATGTTTCTAAATTAAATTACACTAAGAGTGTTTGTTGAATATGGTATAAAATAATGCTTATGAATAAATAATATTAACTATGCCAAACTCTGATTCTATGATTTTTGGAAACATATGAGGTCTTTGAACCGGCGAAATCATAGTAAAATAATTTATGATTATGTGGGTTTAAAGTGTATCCTTAAGCATATTTTTAATAAGTGTTAAGTCATTAAACCAATTGTTTAAGTTTATTTCTAATTTAAATTAACGCATTTAAGAATTATAGTACCTAATTAACACTTGTGCAATGTCAATATTTTTGATCTTCACATATTTTTGGTTTTTCTTTATTAAGATTAAAATAGCTAATTTTGAATTACATAATACTATGCATTTTTAGACTTTGTAATTAGTGCAACATGTAAGTGATTTTAACACGCTTACCCAGCCTATAACAGTTTTAATTACACACATTGCATACTTTTCATTTAATACGGCTAGTTATAAATCACTGCGTGACATAAATTTTACCGAAAGAAGTTTGATTATTTTAATGTAATAGATTAAACTCAGTCACGCCGATAATTTAATTGTATTTGTGACAATAACACGGAAGTGTTTGTAATTGCAATGGACGTTAATTTTTAATACGTTACTAAGCCTTAACCGATTCAGATTTTCATTTAACTCCTTTTTATACATTGCTTCATAAAAGACGATGCGATATTAAATTGTCAGACTACGTATGCATTTAGACGGGCTTTATTTAATTAAAAATTATTATTAATCTTTGAAATTCAATATTTACTGAAAAATGTATCTATTTAAATTTAAAACGTATAACGATTTTTGCCCACATATTAGACTTTCAAAAAGAAAATAATATACAGTTTGTTACAGGTGATATGTTTAATTTTTGGAACCATACCTCCACTGCAAGAAAGCTACTTACAGCAGTTTACTTCAGGCTTAGTGACAGTTTAACATTCAGCAATAACTATTACAGTAATAATGCTCAACCGGTTTCCGTAATACCATATAGCTATTAATTTTTGCATATAAGTACTACGTTTGGTAGTGTATGTTGCATAAAACAGAAATCAGAATGTTCAAATTAAATCTTCAAAGTAGGCTATATATTTAAAGAAAGAAATTTTATCTTATACACTATACCATTGAATGAATACGTATTATTTTCAATTTAAATAAAAGTCAATGTTTGATGTACTTTTACTTACCATCCTATTTATAATAATAATAATAATAATAATAATAATACATTTATTATGTAGAGGTAATTTGTGAAAATTAGACACATTCGTCATACAGTAAAACAAAAAATAGCATTAACTTATAAATTAAGTAGACACAACTATACAGCTAACTGCTAACTATATTTGATTATAGAGAAATGCAGATATATTATAATAAGGTTTATTTGCAAGATACTACCAGGTCTTTTTGAAAAGAGGATAAGGGTAGTTTTTAAAAGAGCTTGAGAGAGGGTTATAAATTCTGATTGGCATACAAAGTGGGCTATTTCCTGTGATGCCTAATCTATGTAGTGGTAAACGAGTGTGATCTTTTCTCGTGTTGTGTGTGTGTGCGTCACATTATTAGTCGCTATCAGCTTAGACTTCCGTTTATGAACATGACTTGCAGCTTCAAGGATATATAGGGAAGTGATTGTGAGTATGTTTAATTGAGTGAAAAGTGGCCTATAGGATGTTTTGGCCGAGACTTTATTTATAACATAAATATTAACGTGTGAACGTAACGTTCAAAGTAAATCATTCTGTCTAAACCTCTAAACATAAAATGTAATTAATTATGCGGAAAACCGTCAAGACATGTGTACAGAAATTCTTATAATTTATAATTGACATTGTTCGCTTATCTAAGACATTGCAGCATTATTTATTTTTGTTTTTGTTTTCAAAAAGAAATACTCTAATGGCATACATAGATAATAGTCTATCACTAATTTTTTTAATGTAGGTAGGTCATAACTTAATCTATTAAGTTCTAGGATATGGAGTATGTACTAATACCTAAAAGTTATTTTTAAATATTGATATTGAGGGCGCAAAAGAATGATATTAAAACTATTTATTCATGTTCAATAAAAATAACTTTATTTGAATCGATCAAATAAAAACACGAATAAATGAAAAAGTAAAACAAAATATAGTCATATTAGATTTAGATCATATCTTTTTACATTTGTAGTTTTCTTAAATACAAATGTTTATTAAATTAAAAAGAAAAGTCTACTTCTTTCAAGATTCTACCTTTATTCTAAGACTGAGTTATGCATCTTATCTAAATTGGTATGTACCAATGGATTTTCTTTCATTTCGTTTATAATAATCAATGCTAATAGTATTAAATAATATTCTGTACTCAGTCTGTAGAAGTACATTAAGTTGAATTTAGTTTCTTGTCAAATCGCAATTACTTTTGTATAGATATTAATACACTCTTATTAACAACGAAGCCTGTAGTTATTTTCGGTAATTGATGTGTTGTAAGGTGAGGAATTAGTACACACTTATTTGGGTCAAGTAAGGAACAACGTTTAGTGGTTCAGGTATTAGTTTAGACCCTGGCGCCCTATTTATTTATATTTTGCTGTTTAGTAAGTACTACACAATCGAACCTACTACTCCAATATTTTATTTTTGCGACTGAGCAGCTGCACCACATTTTGGTTATCCTTCCAAACCTGTCACGTAAATACGTAAATAACAATTTAGTTAATACATATAGGGTAACAAATTATTTAGCGCAACACAATCTACATATACATATCGTTAAATCGAGTTATTACATAATTTTACAACATTTAACGAGAGAGACGAGAGAGAAGAAAGAGACGAGAGAGGCGAGAGAGACGAGAGAGACGAGAGAGACGAGAGAGACGAGAGAGACGAAAGAGACGAGAGAGACGAGAGAGACGAACACAATCAACTTCTATTACAGAAAACATTCATTAGTCCATACTCCACTTTATGACGATACAAACAAATTCAAATTTAGCGCCAAGAGGGTCACAACAAGATGGCGCAAACTCTAACACAAGTTCCTAAACCTGTCTTACAGGTTAGCATTAGGCCCCCTTATTATTAGAATACGATTTCCAACCAAGGTGGCCACGCCAAGAGGGTGCAAACCCTAACATAAGTTCTTATACGAAGGCTAACCTCAATGTTAAATAAGCATCCTGTCGTTGTTGGTACTTTATTATTCATTTTATTAACGTAATTTTTGCATGTACAATACTGAAGGCTGACTTCAAGGTGAAATGGCTAGGCATAGATAAATACATGTTAACTTAAAAAAAATCCAAGTCCGCCACTTCTATAAGATATCAATAATACAGTTTAACGATTTTTATTCATATTTAAATAATTCATTTTTAGAGTTACCTTGTGTTATATTAATAAAAATAAATAAATACATGTTAACTTAAAAATTTCAAGGCCGGCCGTTTTCATAAGATATCAATAATACAGGGTAATTTAAAAATTTCACCTATCACAATACATGAATCCTCCGTTTTACGCTGAAGGTGAGTTTTTTACAAGCTCGATGTCGTTCAGATTTTGAAAAAATATTGAGCTAACACTTAAATTCAACCTTATAAATTTTTTGTTGCTATAGATTTACCTTACGCAATCTGTAATAAACTCATTACGAAAAATAAAATCACACTGTAAAACAAAAACAGGTATCCTTGCAAGAATGGCATTTAAACTTCATGTTAGATAGATAGAAGTAGACATAAACACATGTTAACTTTAAAACATATCAAAGCCATCTGCTTCTATAGGATACCAGATTTAATCATTTTCATTCATGTTTACTTTTTGGTCTTACGTTTCGCTATCTATATCTGCCTTATGAGACTATTGCCTCTTGTTAGAATACAAATTCAAAATCAGAGGCTTAAGTTCTTATATCTGTGTTACAAGCTATCATTAGGACCCTTATTCAAATTTCCCGCGGAGGTCTCGATTTTTTTTCGACTCAAAGTCAACTCCAGGCCAGACCCAAGGTTAAAATATGGCCCCCACATGGGCGGCCTTGGGAATTTCCAAGATCAAAAAGTGAAAGTTAAAGTGTCTGCTTGCTACTCTTTTGTTTATAAAGTTTCTTAATATAACGCAAAGTAAGTCTAGAAATTAATTAAATATGAATTGAAATGTTTAAACTATATATTGATATTTTATAGAAGCTTTGGAATTTTTTTAAGTGAACATCTATTTATGTCTATTTATCTCTGTCTGACATGAAGTTTTAAACGTCATTCTGGCATAGATTATTGTTTTTGTTTTTACAATGTTGCCTGTTTTCGTTATGTTGATTTCTAAATTTAATGATTAATTACATTAAAGTATTATGCAAAGAATTTGATTCTTTTCAACAGAATATCATACGGACTTCAATTATTTTGTCAGTCACAGTGACTGGATATATTTAGGTCAGCGGGATGGTAATTGCCTACCCTTGGCGAATTGCGAATGCGAAATTACTGGAAGTAAATTGTATCTTTCATGGCTTGTCTGGTATTAGGATTTGTTGACTAGTTTGTTGTAAGATTTTTTCAAATCAAAATTGATATCTATTTGATCGAAAAACAATATTACACATTCATTATTTTTAAATACCCACAATACTAAGTATAGCACTTAATTTTAGTCGTCGGTTATTTATTACGTGATGACCTTTTTAACCACTATACGGGCACGCGTACTTTAACTTAAAAATAATTAACTATGCTATTTCTTTAGCATGACGAGGCTTTGTGCCTTTGCTCTCCCTAAAATAATCTTCAATTTAGGTTATTACAAATATCAAAAAAATTTTCTTCTTTGAAAATATTTGATATTTCACTTAGAAGTTACGTAACCGGGCAAAGAGGGAGGGGGTCCAGTGAACCCCTTCCTATTTTTTAATACATTTGCTATTCACAGTAAAATACCGGTGGAAATTATGTGAAGTATTTGCAGCTAATGAATAATCCATTTCGATCAATATTATTAAGTTCTTATACTTTCTAGAAAATTTTAATCTCCAAAACTGTCAATATCTAATAATCATAATTATATAATAATAGACAATAATTAATTACGAACCATCAAAATTCTTGACAAAGCATAAAATAAAATAACTCTGGTGTCACTATCTCTAATGGCATCATGTATGCGGCGCCGAGTTGTGATTTAGCTAGTTATACAGCACTCACTCCTATCATTGTATACTGAGAGCTGGTGATTGAAAATAGTTTATATTACCTATACATTACCGATATGGCGAAGAAACGGGAGAAGAAGCTTACTGATTGGACGAAATTATTCAAAATGGGTTACAAACAATGACAATATCCACTCCGAATTGGATGATTATCAGTAGCAAGGAAAAATGCTGATTGTCTGTCTGTAGATGAAAACACCGGTCCTCAAATTCAAGGAGGTGAAACCGATTTTACAGTTTCAAGGTGAAGGATGGTACAGAGTGAAACAGCGATCCTTATCCAACAGGGCGTGCTCGTTTGCATAAAATTGTAAAAGGAAAGCTACACCAAGTGGTTTTGGGATATGGCAGATTAGTTGAAGAACTTAAGGATACGTTGTTTTTCACGAACAACAAAATTGTTGTACGTATAGAAACTCGCACCATCAAACAAGTTGTTCGAGTCCTAACTCCTAAAAAATGAAATTATTCCGATACTATAGAGTTATATGCATTTTTTGGATTATTATTTACTGTATAATGTCTTGCGATATTTTGTCGAATTCGCTGTATGGACATGCAATTTTTCGGGCGACCATGTCCCTGAAGCGATTCCAGAGTTTACTCAGAGACATAAATATGACAAGTTGGCGCCGATACATGAGATATGGGACGGTATCAATACAAATTTTAGAAAGTATTACCTACCAGGAGCTAATACCACCACGATAGATGAACATCGACAGTATATGTCTTCCAAGTTTGAAAAATATAGGATAAAATGGTGGGCATGTGAGTGGTATTTTTTATACTGGAAAGGAAAAGAATTCAGTTGAAAAGGACTCGCCAATCAAGTGACTGAAGAATTAGCGCAACCATATCATAATACCATTTAAAGCTAGAACTGTGACAACTACTTTACTAGTCTAGATTTTGATCTCAAGTTGTTAAGCAATTCGTTAACATCACTGGAAACTGTAAAAAAGAACAAAACGTTGGTGCTTCCTTAATTTTTACCCAAAAGGAATCGCGAGGAGAAACATCACTATTTGGTTTCACTAAAAAGGCAGGCATGGTTTCATAAAGAAATAAGAGTGTAGTACCTTTATCGAAAATGCACTAGTGGAATATAGTGCAGAAGACCACAAAAAATCTGCAATCATCATGTATTATAACAGCACCAAGGATGGAGTTGATACGATGGATCAAATGGCGCATAGGTATATGTCGAAAAGAGAACGAATCGCTTTTTATGAATTAGTTGAATGTTGCTTGTATTGCGGCACATGTGATTTTGACAAATTTTTATCCATCGCGGAACCAAGGAAAAAATAAAAGGAGAAGATTATTCCTAGCATCTGTGGCAGATAGTTTGGTCTCGCTCCACATCGGGAGAAGAAGCTCGGCAGGTTTAGGAAAGGTGACAAAGCGCTGCATGGATAAGTTTACATCTGATGAATCACCATCTAAAAATAAGCAAATCGTCGTTTCCATTAAAAAACGTTGTTTTATGTGCCCGAGAACTACAGACAGAAAACAGAAACAAACCTACATTGCATGCGAACGTAATGTGTGCAGTGAACACCGGAAAATAATTTGTAGTACCTATGTCTAAACAATAAATAATATATACAAATAATATAAATAAATCTGTTAATAGCTGTAAAAGTCAGTAAAAAAAAAACTGGGACAGTAATCCAGGCTCTCTACGTGTATAGTTCAGAATTTGGCTTGGCGTGAAATTGACAAAGATTTCAGATATGTGACTGGTATTTTTATTCACACCACAATTCACTCACCTGCAATTTACGGTGTCCCAGTTTGTTCTGTTGTTGTTAACATTTAGCTCATTCGCAATTGCTCGTATGCTAACTACATCTCTCAAACGTTTAGTTATGACTGCATTTTGCACTTGATTTAGTTACGCGGAATTTTTACAAATTTCAAACTTACAAGGATTTCAAATATGTCAATTTGACAAGCATTTTTATGTCACACCATAACTCACACAACTAAAATTTAGGGTGTCCCAGTTTTTTCTACTCGCAACTATACATATGTTATTTTTCTTATCTCAACTAATCAATAAATCCGCACATTATGCACAAGGGTCCAACGGACCCTATGTGCCCAGTTGCGTTGCAAGCTCAGCCTGTCCGAATTATGGTTTATCAATGTGGTGACACTTTTGGGAAGGTCCAACCTGTCATAATCTTGAACGTTTAATGGCGTTTAAACTCCTGCCCTCTCTTTGAAAATCACTGAATCCTTTAACCCCATAGTTCCCAACCTGTGGTACATTTAATTACTACTGGTGGTACATAAACACGAACCAAAAACAGAACAGTAAGATTATCAAACGCGAGAAACTTGAAATGAAGAAAGAAAAAGGAAAATTATCGCAACATTGCAACATTGTCGACAATGTGAATGGACTAGTTCGCTGCGCCACGTCATTTATTGTAGTTTACAGACTTGTCTGATCAGGTAAACTGCATCACCATTTTAATTCAAAGCACGCTAACTTGTTAAAAAAAATCATTAGACTGTTTGAAAAGAAAAAAATATAGAACTTTAAAGGTAGACAGAAGAAAATAACTGCATTTTCTGGATAAGAATAACTAAATGTGGAAACCGTACAGCATTGATGAGAAACTTATACAACCAGATACGCAACACACTGTAAATGGTGCCTGTCAAGGAAACCGTCATAGACAAAGATAACGTACAGTCATTTCCATGCTTTGCAAATGGACGAAAGTACGTATGTAACTAATTCGCTCAATTAATGCTATATTGCCGCTTTTTGTGTGGAAATGAAATAAAGGATAAGTTGGTATCTCTCTTCCTTCTACAACCACGTGAGCTTGGATTGACTCAAGTGAGTGGGTAAATGCTTAGATGGAGCTCGCGCAGTGACGAGGAAACATGGAGGTGTGGTAACTAGGATAAAAGCAGTAGCTCGAGATCATTATTCGAAGCGTGGGCAGCGAAGGAGGTGCCAGATGAATAAGACCTGACCTGAACGATGTAGAAAAGGTAGTTAACTTTATTAAAGCAAGAGCTTTAATTCAAGGCTTTTTCGGAATTTATGTTTCAAAATGATTCACGATAATTTGCTTCTTCATACAGAAGTTAGGTTGCTTTAAAGAGGAAAAGTGCTCTACCAATTACTTGAGCTTCACTTCGAAGTTGAAATATTCTTGACATAACAGAATCATGAACTGAAAGAGAAGTTTACTGATTAAATTTGGTTGTGCCAATTAACCTAGCTTAGTAATATCTTTAAGTTTACAAGGTAAATATAAACTCCGATTTTTTATTATTGGTAAGTTCAAGAGGTTCATAAAGAAGCTTGGTCTTCTAAAATCTGCCCTTGATAACAAAGCACCCCTTTAAAATTTTTCAACACTTGAAAGATTCGTTGCCGAGAATGGAATCAATGTTAATCTTGACTTATTGTACTTTACAGAAAAGTATGCAGAATTTGATTGGATACGCAAGGAGAATTTTTTAATACTCTTGACTTGCGAAACAAGCCTTAAAATACCTAATGCCCCTTTCGACAATCTACCTGTACGAGAATGGATTATTCGATTCTCAGCTATGCTGTATATCGAAAATGTATACAAATATACTGAATTTAGAATTAGAACCCGACCTTCGCGTATATCTTATAGTAACACCGAACCAGATATTAAGTTATGTAACCATATTCACGCACCTCTTTCTCACTAACCCATTTCTAAAGACTAAAACTAAGTATAACAAAAATATGTTTAATAGTTATTGTTAAAATTTTATTTTTTCTCTTGGTAAAAGTTTAAATTGTGCTTATATTTTATTTATGAAGAATACTTAGAGTGAGTTAAACTTGAGACCAAGGCTGAAATGAGATGGGTCTTGAAATTCTAAATAGGTAGTACCTAAAATTTCAAAAAGGTTTCGGTGGTACACCATTGAAAAAGGTAGCAACCAGGCAGTGAGAATGCAATTATCGAATGTTTACCCGGATTTCAACGAAAACAATCGACTTTCTTCGACGACTTACTACTACAGATTATATCTGGGTATATTACTACAGAGTTGAAATGAAATTGGGGTCAAAATAGTGGATGAAACCGAGATGTTCAGATACTCGCGCGAAGACATCACATGTTAAGGTAATAGAACCAATTTTCTGGGATAGCTACGATTAATTACCTTTCAAAGGGCTAAACAATCAACAGTCAGCACTATTTTAATATTTTAGCTAAAGTAAATGAACCTATTTTATTGCAAAAAAAGTGAGTGTAGAGTTTATCGATTAATATTATTGGTTAGATTGAGAGCAAGCAGTTGCCTTTATATCATATGGTTGGGCGCGATATAAGCGGACAAAGTTTGGGGTTAAGGGTTGTTGAAATCTAGGCGTGAGACGAATTGTTCCACACGAGCTTTTTCATTTCCGGGTAGTACACAGCTCTGAGAATCTATTAAGGTTGTAGCGGAAGTGCTTTTGTAAATCCTAAAATTTATGAAATGAAGGTGTTCTTTGGCAGATTTAGGCTAAAGAATGTTACGCAGGTAATTAATGAAGTGTGGCTGTTCACTGCATACCAAGTATCTGCTTCCATTTTATGTTAAAAAAATGTACCGGAGCTGACAAACAAATGGTGCCGCCAATGCCATACCGCTTTTGTTTATTGGTAGTACCAACCCTTAAAAGATATGCATGACATTTGGTGCAGTAGTTGTGGAGATATTGAAGATTAAGTGACGCTGCATTTATTTTTGTTTAAATAAAAGATACAAACGAGTTTCGTGTGTTAATCAGACATTGTTTTTTAATGGGAAAAATACCGTACAAGCTCAGCAATGGCTTGAAAAGCGTTACCCAGAAAAGTGCTCATGGAAAACAACCATTTACCGATGGTATACGTATTTTAAACGCGGTCGAACAACCACCGAAGACGCGTAGCGACCAGGTCGTCCAATTGAGAAGGCTACGCCCGAAAACGTCCAAAAAATTCTGAAAGTTGTTATGTCCGATCGTAAAGTGAAGTTGCAAGAGATAGCTAACACACTATAGATATCAAAAAGTGCCGTGTTCAAAATTATGTATGAAAGAACTTATTTCCAAGTGGGTGCCGCACTTGCTCACAGTGGAACAAAAACAACAACGCATTGATGGTACAAAACGCTATTTGAAGCTTTTTACGCGATAGAAAGAATTTTTTTACGTGGGTAAATAACAATGGATGAAACGTGGATACATCACTCCACGCGGCGTCAATAAAAGCGACAGTCGAGTGGGGAGAAGAGGGCAAATGCCGGCCAAAGCGTCCGAGGACAGTCAGCAGGGAATGTTATGGCCTCTTTATTTTGGGACACGTACGAAATTTTGCTCATCGACTCACATAGCAAATAAAAAACCGCTATTTCACCAAGACAATGCACTGATCCACAAGTCGATGAAAACGATGGTGGAATTGAACAATTTACAATTCGAATTGCTTCCACTCCACCCATTTTCACCAGATCTGGCCCATTCTGACTTCTACCTGTCCGTAGATCTCAAAAAGATGCTCCAAGGAAAAACATTTGGCTCCGATGATGAAGTTATAGCCTATTTTAAGGCCAAAGACAAATCGCTCTTTAAGAAGGCACTGAAAGTTTAGAAAACCGTTGGAAGGTGACTATGTTGATGAATAATGTCGAATTTAAAAAAAAATGTATTTGCACTGGTTAGTCCCGAGTCTTAATGACCCATACAAGAAAAATCAGTCACTGCGCAACATACATTCATTGATATGAGCAAGTGGGTAATGTATTATTGATAAAATAACGTTGTCCAGAATGCTTTGTAGTGGCCTCGTGATCACTATGATCATGTAAAAACGATTACGCATTAAGGGAAATTAATTAATAGGATTGGTAAAGCAAAATTACAAAGTGATTACCATCGGTTTTGGGATTATGCAGTGGAACTAATAAGAAGGATTATAGCTGAATTAGATTCGAGCTAAACACTTCTTTTATGTATCTTTGAGAATTGATTACCAATACCTGCTTGAACTTTCTCACTTTCTTTCATTACATAAATTCAACTTGCTTTCTAGAATAGCTACTGGTATTTAGTTGCAGTCATGATTATATTTAATTGTAAATTAAGCAGTGCAAGTACTTAGGATTTAGAGCAATCCCTTTTCTGGTGAGAATATTTAAAGAAAAATATTCTCGAAGCGTAAGGTTGTGTGCGCTACGATTCTATTGTGTGTACGATAACGAGTTAATGTTATTGTTAATTTTAATATTGTAGTGCTGTGCTGAAAATAGTGGAATAAAATTCTTCTTTTAAGGGTTTGGTTGCTATGGCCAACGCTTCTTATAATACCTAGCCCGTCTACCAGGTCAGTTAAATACAAATTACTGCAATCAAAATTCACCAATGCAAAATGAACAACTGTCGAATATGCTATATTCTTCACAACAAATACTACAAACCCAACAACCAGTGGCATTTTTAAGCCAACCTCATATACTCCCAAATCAAGGATTACCGCCACTTACTATGTCTTGTATTAATAAAGAATGACAAATAGTTCAAAGCAAAAAAAGACACCGAAGCCTTGATGTATCAAAAAACCAGGAACAAACCGATTATTGGTTAAGTAATGCTATGAAAATAAGCAATAGATATGTCAGCTTAGAAAACAAAGATGACGAGGAAGACATAACAGAGGTTGAAGAAGTCATAGTGAAAAACAAAGAACCAAAACGACCGCCAATATTTGTAGCGGGAATTCGAAATATCCACCCCTTAAAAACACTGTTAGATAACATTTCAAAAGAAAAATACGTCCTAAAAGCGTTAAACAACGAACAAGTTAAAATTTAGCCACTGGGAGGCAGAATATATAGTAATATTTAAATGAAATAATACGCAAAACCACACCTATAAGCTCAAACAAGTTAAAACTTTCCGCGTAGTCTTAAAAAATATTCATCCATCAACCAATTTAGAAGCTATAAAGCTAAATTTGCTAGAAAAGGATACGAAGTGACCAATGTTTGGAATTGTAAACCAAGACAAACAAAAAAAGGATTGCTCATATTCTTTCTGGACCTAAAACAAAACGAGGCTCCGCGTCCTAACCAAGAACCACTGCAATGTACGAGACGTCAGAACTACGGACACTTCAAAAACTTTTGACACAAAGAGTCCCGCTGTGTTAAATGTATAGAAAAACATTTTACGAAAGATTGCCAAAGAAATGCATCTAAAATGTAAAATGCGTCAACTGTAGCGAAAATCATCCGGCAAATTAATACGCGCAAACACTAATGCCAAGTATGCAACCAAATTACTACCCTAATAATAACAACCAACCGCTATTTACAGAAACTCCAGAACAACCAAATGATGTAAGTGAACTCAAAACGTGATGAAAAATCTAATCACACAGTGCGACAATTATCAACCTCATTACCACACCAGTCAATAAACTGTCATAATGGCTTAACACCTAAAGATCGCGGTGTGGAATGCCAGTGGCCTGTGCCAACATACACAGGAAGTTCAATCCTTCTTAATAATCAATGAAATTGATGTAATTTTGACCTCAGAAACACGTTTTACTAATAAAAATCATATAAAAATACATAATCATACAGTTTATAATACCAACCTTTCTGACCAAACAGCAGAAGGTGGAAAACAGGTTCTTATTCCTTGAAAGAGGGTGAGAGCTAGTAAAGCTTGAAACAGGGAGTAATAGGAATAGTAATTAAGTGGCAATTCTCTCAACAAACGTAAATTTATTTCTTTCCTTCAATTCCCAACTAAGGAGGCAATAAGCCCAACGATATTGTACAGTTATATCAATATATGAAGGATAAATAAAACAAGTATATATATATATATATATATATATATATATATATATATATATATATATATATATTATCCCCAAAACCAACAAAATATAAGTTAAAACGTGCATGACGAGGGCAAATCGTGAGCTTGTACTTACGCCCACAGTAATTTATAATACCAAAACAATAATACCCCTTCCGGCCAACGCAAGATCTTACGTACCTTAGCCTTAGCCTTAGCCTGAAAAGGCCAATTTAATAAACCTATTAAATCAGTTATTTACAAGAAAGAAAAATTAATTAAATAATTCAGCTTGCCTTTCGTTTAACAAACTGAATACAAACCCCCTTTTTATTCAAATCCTTAAATACAATTAGAAAAGCTTGCTCAGTCCACTTAATATTTCTGGAACAAATAGAATATTAGTAAATTAAGCAATTTAAATTAGAAAAAGAAATTGGTCCGAACAACCTTCTCCATAAAACAATCCTGTATCTTATATATGTGAGTTACCAAATAGCGTTTAAGCTAGCACGACCTTTGTCGCTAACATTGACATGATTCAATATCACGCTACATAAAAAAGTTACATCTGGTGTAAAGATAAAAGTTGCAACACAGCTACTGCGCATGACCACATAACCAGGAGTACAAAATTAATTATCCCCAAATTGGAGGTTATACATGAGCTCCTTACGAGCGTGGCACATAAAACTAATTTTAACAAAAATTATTCAAAATGTTGATTGTTCAGTGTGCGTAAATTCTTAAATAATGGTTTAATTAAAATACATCAGTTGTACATGAGAGAGATTGTGTTGAAAATTAGCTGAAGTCAGTTATCAAACTATCACACTACAGGTATTATGTTTAACCAATACTCGTTGACAGAATTAATATAAATGTATTTAATTTCGTTGTAGGCGATCGTAATCTGCTGAAGGCAATTTATACATGCGATAAAGAAAAGAGCTGGCCTGTGTTTACGTAGACTTATGTGTTATTCAAGGTAGCCAGGATTTCACCAACTTCACTACAAATGTAACTTCAACGATCACGCAATACCCAGTACATGAACCACAGCTGACTGCCGTACACTAACAGCACAATTCAAATAATAAGCCAGAGAGATATAGAACGGATAATCTTGTTACATCAATAAACACAAAACCAGACGTAAACATGAACTTGTTGTAAATATAGAAACTTAAGTGTATGTTAACGTAATGGTATATAACACTAATCGCTAAAACGAATATAAAGTATTACAACGGTGTTTATTCAGTGATAATATGTTACCTCTAAGGTCGAATGCGAGTGTCAATGTAAATGTTTTAATCAATTTTGTTAACTCTATTTCTTTCAAGAAGTATTGGCTTCATTTCGACTATAATTCTCTGCACAACAACTTTACTAAATGCCATATCGACTCATTCTTTTGTCGCGTAATTAGACATGGGTAAGACAAAGACGGTAGATAGTCCAAAACATTATTGTTTAGTTTTGGCATTACTTAATCAGTAATAAATCTAGTAGTTCAATTTTTGATTTGATACTTGTATAATAACTACTGTTATTTACGATAGGTTAATGGATCATGTAAATAAGAATGATGTTTTGTCCTTGTATCAGTCGGGGTTTAGGCATAAGCATTCGACTGAAACGGCTGTGCAACTTGTAGTAGAATCATGGAGACGGGAGAGAGATTTAGGTAATGGTTATGCCTCATGTAAGATTTTGTAATTCATTGTTGTTTTGTGTAAGTAGTAATTTGGTAAATAGATTAGAAGTCATTTGGAATAGAGCGCTTAGGGCAATCTTAAATGTAAACAGATATACCAGAGTTGCTGAAATGTTATCAAAATTAGATTTATTTAGTGTGAGTGATCAAATTTTGTATGATGTCCTAGTCTTTATTTATAAAATTGATACAGAGCAGTTACCAAAATATCTATCTTGTCTAGTCAAAAAAAATAGTGATATACATGAATATAACACTAGAGGATGTACAAATTTTTATAGAGATTTGAAAAATTTAAAGAGTACGCAGAAATCTATTTTTGATACAGGTTTAAAATTTTATAATATGTTACCAGTAGATTTAAGAAGTAAGAAAAATATTGTAGATTTCAAAACCTCATTAAAAAAAAAAAATGTTGATTTTAGTGCCTTGAAAAGTAAATTATAGTTTTTTAAAAAAAAAAGAAAATAATGTATATGTATTCTAAATTGAGGATTTGTAAATTAGCTTTAAGCTATTGTTGAATAAATAAATAAATAATAATAAGGTTTATTGGGTTCAAAGAGTACAAATGAAATTAAATGTAATAATAATAATAAATTTAAAAGAGAGAATAAGAAAATAAACAGATAAACTACTAAAACTAAAATGTACCCTTATGCCCAAAGGCGAAGTTCACAAGGAGAGAACGAAATTTCTTTCTTTGTGCTCTATCACTTAACCCTGAAGTGCATATGCATTCGGAGTAAGCTAATCGTACCAAACTAAAACAAAGCATCGGAAAAGTAACGAACGAAAACCAACATTCAAAGTGCTGTTGAGATTATAATGTACATTAAAAATTGATCAAAATAATAGTAATT